>PNEQ01031719.1:0-13063 GCA_003012365.1 Medauroidea extradentata
AGTCGAGCGTTAGCTGTTGTCAACAAACAAATAACATACATACAGTCCTAGAGAGGGACATAGTCGTAACCACAAAGTGGAACAAATAAAAAACAAACAACAAAAAAATTCAAAAAAATTCAAAAAATTAATTCCAAGCTGGAATATAGTCGTGTGATGAAAGACGACACAACAAAAACGAACAGAATACAGAAAAGAGCAATGGCGTATGTCCATGATATCGGTTCTATACATAATACCAACCCATTGCAAGAATCGTTCAAAGATCACGTGTATCCCACATTGTAAGATAGCCGATGCAAAATATTCCTATCTGTAAATTTAAAACAAATATTTATTTACAAAATACGTTTATAGTTTATCTTAAACCATACAATAATTGATAAATTTATGTAACGCTTTTATCCAGATTTGACATACTTGACTACACCAAAGTTGAACGTTACAAGAATGAAGGTTATCATTATTTACTCCCGAGGTGTTCAATTTGTAAGTAGCCGTTTTCGAATGTACTCATTGTGTAAAAATATCTTATTTGCCACACTTTTCAGGGTATTCAAAAAAGAACCTTAAGCGTGGCACTGAAATAAATAAGTCAGTGGTGGCGTATTTGTTGCTTCAACAAGTACTGAGCCACACATAAAGTAATTTTAACATATAAAACTCTATACTTACTACTGTTGTGGTTCAGAGGTAGGCAGCGCCCTTAAAGGTGTACAAGTGAGTTCAAATCATAATTTTAGATTTTTATGAAACATTGTTAGTTTAGTAGACTATACTTGTGAGTACATTTTACTTACAGAACAATTTTAGCTCTCATAGTTTTCTCATAACGGGGCGTCAAAGTCAAAATGGTAAATATCAAGTTTAGGAACTATTCGTGTACCGGCCAAACTATTGATTTTAGACATATAGTTTACCGATGAAAAATGTTTCTAGTGAAATTCTAAGAAGTCCTACGTAAAAAAAATTTGTTAGGTTAGGATTTTTAGGTTAGTTTAGGTTACGTTGTTAGGTTAGTTTACATTAATTTAAATTAGTTTAAGTTAGATTAGAATAGGTTGAGTTAGGTAACCTGACCTGACCTAACCTAACATTATGTTAAGTAACGTTAGGTTACCTAACTTAACCTAATATAACTTAAACTAATCTAACCGAACATAAACTAACCTAAAAAAAACCTAACCTTACAAAAAATGTTTTACGTAGACCTACTTAGAATGTCACTAGAAAAAATTTTCATCAGTAAACTAAATGTCTAATATCAATAGTTTGGCCGGTACACGATGAGTAGCTAAACTTGATATTTACCGTCAAAATTTGTTTGTTATACTGCCATGCAAACAGTGAAAACCAACTGACCTACTTAAACAAAATAATTCACTGAGAACTTATATCCCTTGAATTATGCAATAAAACCTTTATAAACCCACAGCATAATATTTTGAATTTAAAAAAATCTGTAAAAGAACATTTAAAAAAAGGTTGCAAATTCAGCAATTTTTGAAAATACAAAATCAATTCGCGGGATTTTTATTTAAATGTTTTATTACGTAGCCCGTAGTATTTTATTTCACTGTGAATTATTTCATGTACGTAAGTCCATTGTTTTTCACTATCTGCATGGCAGCAGAACATGAAATATTTTACTTTGACGCACCGTTATGAGAAAACTATGAGAACTCTAATTGTTTCGTAAGAGGAAACTGCACCCACAAGCATCGTCTTCAAAACTAATACTATTTCATACAAATATTACATTATGACTTTATCGCACATGAACATTCTTCAGAGGCCATCCAGAGTTTCAGGCGCAAGCATGCAACACAAATTAACTTATTATAAATCAAGGCTAACTTTACTATCGCTATAGCAAAAAGAGTATTACACATATCAACATTATATTCGCGTTTTATCAAAGACACAAATGTTCTTATTTTCGTTGCGTTCGCAGAAGTCAAGTAAAACAAACAGTTACATTATCAACGTGATACAAAAAAAGGTTTGTAAAATTTGTAGTCAACCATTCTTTACACTTGACTTTGGAGAACGCAGCGAAAATCCGAACGAATACGTCTTTGATAGAACGCGAAGATAATGTTGATATGTGTAATACTCTTATTGCTATAGCGATAGTAAGATTAGCGTTGATTCATAAGAGTTTAATGCGGGTTGCATACATGCGCCTGAAACACTCGTAAGAGGCGAACCAGCCAAACTTATTCACTATATGTTTATCAACGAATATAACACAGTGTTAAAATTAAGGTTCTATTACTTTAAAAATGCGACATCCTTATTAGAAACATGTTTTGGAGCCCAACAAAATGGTTAAAAATTTAATAAAGTTATATTATAAAATTTTCCTCTTCGACAAAGCATAGCATATATTCTTGATGAACTGCTTGATTTAAATAATAATTGAATATTTCATTACTTCGTCATGCAGAATCATTAAAAGAAAATTCTTGAAATTTAACCTATAGACCTTATTCTCTTGCAATGATTCTGCAATGACACACTAATGAAATATTCCATTATTATTTATGTCCAGCAGTTTACAATGAAAATATCCAATGCTTTGACGAAGAAAAAGTTTGGTAAATACAATTTGAATAAATGTTATGGCTCAATAACTGAAAATACAATAACATTGTCTAACACTCTCCGTTGAGGATTAGAGGATATAATAAAATAGGATCACACACGCGTAACCTACTTTGAATGATATTTCTGTATTAATAGACATCTCTCATTCAGGTTGAGCAGTTATATAATAAGCGTTTATCGGCCGAATTTCTGCACATCGCTCTGCAGCCTACCCTTCACTTGCCATGTGCTACTTCATCTGGAAAATGTCGAACTAATACTGCCTTCACTCTTAACTCTTATTTTAACTGAACACAGATACGGCCGCTTTTAAGACACACTTGCCTGACGATTATAGTTATGTCTCCTACCTGCGTAGAGATAGATAGCCATAGAAAAAATAAACACGTCACGTGCTGTTAAGTACTTTGTACTGATAACATAGAAATACATATTACTGTGGTTTTATGCCAAACAGAAAACATTTCTAGTGTAAGTTAGTTTCGCCTGTGCCATGAAAGTCATTTTGGGACTGGTATTACTGTTCTCTGTAATAAAGTAGTAATCTTAAGAGCACGGTTACCTTCACAAGTCTAAAAAAACATATTATCATTGAAAATTATCAAGATACACTGTGCTGAACAGACTGTTGCGTTAATAGCTTAAGAGGGGCCAAAAAATAAAACAAACTCACTCACACAAATATATATATAAGATACGTAACGATCACGTGACTGGTATCTGTTCGATATGAAGTAAGAAACTTAACATAAATTATTTACACAATGGCATGCATGTGACAACGTGCTACATAACTTTGGAACTTGAATATGTCTATAATTTTGAGCTGAAATATACTTAATGTAGCCAAACTTGCAATTATGTTACATTCTGACATAGCAGACATGGCCACGGTTTTAAATAATTGTTGCATTGCAACTGTAAACGCAGCGAACACCCTTTTCACGATATTTTTTTCCAGAATGTAAGGCATTGCGTAGGCTAAACCTTCGCTACTTCGTGTAACTAAGGCTTACAACGTCTGTACCAGATATATGTTAATAATTTAAACAGTGATGTTATATGTGATACATTGGTCACTGATTGTATAAACTACACATGCCTACTCTCTGTTGGTATAGGTCGTTCGGGATAAAGTGAGCACTAAAAATTTAACTTTTGAAAAATATCACTAGCTGTTACTGCACATAATTCTACATTAACTCTAGTTGCCTTACTGCTTGCATGGTTGGCAGCGAAATTACGCAATATAGCTCCGTGTGTTTTCTAATTTAAATACAACACTACTGAGAGAAAAGACACCAGAAATTGACACTATATAATTAATAAACCTTTTTTAATAAAACTGTGTACATTCATACTGACTGCACAATTTATCTGACAGGCGCAAACATCAAGTGACGTGTTCAGAGAGGTTAGATATTTGCCGTTGTTAGCCGTTACGCGTGGAATGATACGAACTGGCAGGAAATAGAACTTTAGCAGAGTTTTTTTGAGTGCTCACTTTATTCCGAACCGTCTTTAATCTAGTGAACTCTGTGCACAGACCCTTCCCAGGTTTGTGAAGCCCACAAAGTAGTTTATCACTATATGAAGGTATATCACGAGATATGATCAGTTTACTCTATATGACTTGATATTAATAATAAACTTTTATAACATTATTCAAGTTATATTTAATGTGTTTAAATAAGTACCCGTCAGTTTTTCAATAAAGTCATTTCTTGCGAGGTGGCGCAACGGTAACACGTTGTATTTGTTTCCGGAGGATCCGGGTTCAATCCCCGGCTCCGGCCATCCTGTTTTAGGTTTATCATGGTTTCCCGAAATCGCTCCAGGCGAATGCTGAGATGGTTCCATAACAAAGGCCATGGCCGAGTCCTCTCTCAGCTGCTGTCATTGTGAGTTACCGAGTCAAATGACCTCGCTGTAGACGAGACGTAAAGCCCACTTACCTTACCTATTTCTAGTTACGAGCTATGCTATCTGGCTACAAAGAATACACGTACACAGAGGATTATGGTAATATTAAGCTCGCCAATGATTCCTTCTTACACCGCGTTATAATTATCACAACAATAATAAACGAGATGATTTTGGTTTCTTTGTCATTGAATGAGTGTTACGGGTATATCTCGAAAGAAAAGTTAAATAGTTAAAATTATTGCAATTCACACAATTATGTGCTATAAAATACGCTGCTTGTCTAAACCAATAACAGTCTTACGAATGTTTGCTATTTACGCCTCCATCCCCACGAAACAGAAAATAAAGACACTTTTTGTGAGTTAACTGTGATAAAAATAGAGCAGGATTTTCAGCTTTTATGCACACTCACCCCAAATATGCACCTAATCTTGTAAATTAAATGGTATCTTTAAGTATAGGATCAGGATTACAAAAATGTTAATACAAGGTTGTAAGGAATGATTTTAAGTGTGTAATAAATTCATATTTTTAGTAATAACTTGTTGCAATTAACTAACAATCCTTCTATTCATTTTAATTTTTCTGCGTTGTTGCTTTAATGCCAGAAGGCATCATTCAGATGGTGATTTGCGTACACTCTAAAAAATAGTTTGTAAATTTACCAGACGTGCGTATAGGAGCGCTAAGAAAGTAGGTATTGTAGAATAGTTTCCCAGAAATCCATGGTAGCACTCCTAAACCTTTTTATAAAACAGTCAAATGTATACTGAAGATACCAGACTTGTATTGAAACAACTGTAAAAGTTTGCATATTTACAAGAAAGACGAAGTATGGTAACTCCATACTGCGTCTGGGATTATAACTTCCTAAACATTCAAGGAAGTTTTTTTTACAGTGTATGAAATAAGCGACATGAAGACTAGTCTCACAAGATTCGTAACCAATACTTCGCTTCCTCAAGAGATATCAGCTACAAATATCGCCAATCAACGTGTCGCCTGCTGATGCACTGGCAGCCAATCTTGGAACTCAAGTTCAGGTTTTCTCCAGCGACTGTAGAAACGTCGCAGTTAACCAGCCTTAATTCACGAACGTGGTGAGTAGTCTTAATATCAAGGTCGCTTTACGTGGATAGCCGCCATACAGACGTCTTCTTTTTTAGCTCGCGGCGTTCTGTAGTTGAAATGCGCTATTTTTGTTTCATCAAAGAGCGCTAGTCGGAGTTCTCCCCTCTCCATCTTTTCCCTCCAGTGAGTGAAAAGTATTTGTTCAGCTAGGTTTTTAACACTTGTTAGATGTGAAATGATGATTAAATAGCCTACAGAATGTGATGATAATCTAATTTATAATCAATGGGTTTGGGCAAGAAACAATTTCCACTGATAACGGCGCTGATATCAGTAAGGAGGTCTACTCCATGCTGGCGCTTATAGAGAGAACTTCGGGTACATACCCGAACATTGTCGAAGAACGATGATTCCCGAAGCATCTTTCGGCAATGCTCGTTTTCGCACCCGAAGTTCTCTCCATGAGCGAAAACAAATAACAAACACATTTAAGGGTGCTCCACGAAAAAATTCGTCATTATAACTAACACTATACAACATTTACACACGTGTTTATAGTAAATTCCCCCAAATAAAATATTTTTTTAGGTTCAATAGTTTTCACACAAGCGCATGTAAAATTAGGGATTTGACTATTTCTAATTCACACCCAAAGTAGTAACTATTCGAACGATACTAATGAAATAATCTAGAGTGAAAAAAAAATATTTTTAAAAAATATGGGTACTCCAAGATATGAAAATTTTTTTGCACATTCAAGGATTATTTAATAGAAACAATAAATACGTAAAATTATAAATAAATCATTCTGTAGCATAATACATTTACTTTCACAATTAAGTTATTTAATTCGTATCGTTAGAATAGATTTTATTTTGGGTAAGTAGGGAAAGTAGTCATATTGCCAAATTGATACGTGCGCTTGCATTAAAACTATGGAATCGAAACAATATTTAGTTTTTGGGAAATGACTATTAATGTAATGTGTACCGTAAACCGGGGTTACTTTGACCTAGCGGGGTAACTTTGATAACTCAAAATTTTGGTTTTTATGTTATTTAATGACGAAAGTTTCAAACATTAGCTATAAGGATAAAAGGAATTATTAAAATACTCGGCTCAGATTATCTGTTTATTTACCAGAAAACCCAAAAACTAATATGTTAAAGTGTCAAAGTAACCCCGGTTTACGGTAAGACTCGGACAGTGCTTGGTACTATTAAAAAATTTTGAACTTTTTGGTGCAGTGCAGTATTAATGCTACACTATATCCAGCACAGCACACAAACAACACAGACACTCGAAATTTGAACGTGTGTTAATATATACAAGTCCCTACATAGTCGCACATCACGCGCAGGAAAATAGCTCGCGCACGAAGCACAGGAAGCAACCAAACTTTTAACTTTCTTGTTCGCTTTGTGCTCTGGTCTGTACGCGGCCAATCATCAATCAGGGCGGTTACTGCACACTAATATAAAAATGTATATTTAGCTAACAGTTATTTTAACGCTTGAAAAGCAAAAACAAAAGTACTCTATTGGAAAGTGAAGCAAATTAATAGAGCCTATATACAATGTTTCAAATAATTTAGCTTGCACTGTTAAGCGCGAATGAATAGGTGTCATACGGCCAGTTAAACCTTTTAGTAAAGCAACTTTTTCAAAAATATCATTACAATTTTACATTTAATACTGTACAATTATTTAAAGTAAAACAACAAGAGGATAATAGTTATTTAAAGTAATTTCAAGATACTAAATGTACAACTTTCTGTGTCATTTGCCAAAATGTAAATTTATAAAAGGATGAACTTACCCTGCAGTCCCTATAGCATGATATTATCTGTTATGTATGTGTTAATGAGCTATTTGTGTTTGTTCGTGTGTTATCACAAACGTAGCCTAAGATTTTCAACGCAACTAGTGGCATAAATGATTCCTTTCTCAATTAATCTAATTGATGTTGCCAACCTCTCCTATAATTAACCTTAGTATGGCGCAACGCTGGAATGGAGGGGCGGATGGATATTCCCCTAGGAACTTGAATGTTGAGATTTCTCGTATTTGTCTTGTGATTGTTTTCCCGTGCATTTAACCTGGTATGTTTTTGCCACAGTGAATTTCACTTTTTGGTAGAAAACAAACGCGGTTATTTCTGCCCTCGTTTCATCAGATTATTCGCTTCCCGCCATGGCGGTTGGAGTTCGATTACCTGTGAGTTTGTTTCCTATATTTTCGCATATGCGGACACGTGGTGAACGATGCCGTTGGCCCAGGACGGGTGGGGGGTGCGGGAAGGTTTTTCAGTTAATCTAGTTCTCCCTCCCTTGAATCTACCCTACTTGCAATTCCAAATTTTGCGTTTACACACAGGCCTAGTATGGTTAATTAACAGTCTCTAACCGACAACTTTCCCCGATCCTCGCGTTCCCTTGCTAAAACCACAAGATTTACCTGGAATTTTAAAAATCGTATTAATAAAACAGTAATAACAGTAAATGCATTTACAACCAAATCTCAATTCTCATAGGTGCCACTGAAATTTATACAATTGTATAGAAAGACTTTCCTGTTAAGGAGTTCTCGAGAACGATGTGTCGCACCTACTTAAACCAAGCGTTGTATAGCTTACTCGTGCTCGATAATTACGATGACGTTTCACGCATAATCAGGATATTTTGTACTCTGTGCATCATGAATTCAGGGCAGGGCTCTCAAGTTTACGCGTAAGGTTCGACTAGTGTAGCACGTGACCGCCAGGTGCGCTGCCTACGTGACTTTAGTATGTCCTCGTACCGAGGGAACGTAGTAGGTTTCAACCGCTGGTTCCACGAAGGACCACTTTTTCCTCTCCCCACTCCGCAAGCAGGCTTGTTTGAGGGGAGGCGATATAGACAGAGTGAGAGAAAATGACAGAGAGTGACAGAGGAGAGAGAGGGGGGAAGGAGGGGCGACCCATGAGCATGCAAATACAAACGTTTTAGCTTGAGGGAAATTATCGGAACCCTTCCCGAGTAAGTTGTTTACACCGAAAACACTCGAAGTAGGTTTGCGTTTTTCCAACATTAGAGTACTGGTTTACATGTATTTACGTATAATTTCTTATGTACAACTAGAATTTAAAAAACTTATGGATTAATTTTTTTCAAAAAGTTTAAGTTTCATTATGTACCAAATTTTATTAAGTTTGCAACAAATTGTTTTTATTGCAGCAGTTGTAAGATCGTAGAGTCTAACTTCGGGTATCTTCGGCAAGGTTTCGGTTTTCCTTATTGCGAATGTCTGGGCCGAGCGGTTCCCTACTGACATCAGTGGATTAGTTGTCCGCAAGTCTCTACTACTCGGCTAAAGTAAACTAAACCTTCCCTAAAATACTAGAAGTATTAATTTAACGGCCTTACAGTTATTTCAGTCGATATCACTTGAATATTATGACGTGTTAGTTATAATATTAAAGGAACATGTGTATACAACAGCAAAACATTTTGAAACTATTAAAATCAAGTTAATTATTGACTCGTCAGAATTATGATGGCGGAAGTACAGCATTTCCTATCCGTTTCATAATTGAAAAAGATTTAAAAGTGTTGGGAATATTTTACGGATAAAACTATTCCATACAATATTTCAGAATACTTTATTCATATCAATATCGAACCAAATTTTTGTTTATCATAAAGTCACGTTATAATAAAGTTGCACACAGCATACCTGCTCGGGAAAGGAAGTTAAACCTTCAAAAATAAAATACAATCAGGCATAAGATTGTAAAAAATTAATTTTTGAGAATTTTGTAAGGTTAGTAGTGTAAGAACCCATTTCAACTTAATGCGGTAAAATTGGACTGATCTACGTTTCTAACATTGCATTTTAACAATTATTGTTAAGTCCGTTGGTTTTTTTTTTCATACAAAAATTGTGAAGCTTCTATAAGTAGCAAACTCGGTTTCTGAATATTCTTGTATGTGACATGACACATTCCTGTAGTACGTCTCCATCGTTCATGAGGGTTGCATACCTCTTAAAGTATAAGCTGTAGGACGCATTTTTTAAAAGTAATTGCTGTCCCGTTTGAGAATACATACACTATCTCCGCTGTAAATACTTGAATCTTGTATTTGTATATAGAATTAAATAAGTTAAGTAGTGCAGCTCTTATTAAGAAACCCTGAACTAAAGCATGAATATGCAATTGAGTTAACTGAAAACGTTTGAAGAAATGACAGAATTTGCAAAAGAAAAAAATACGATTCTTGTTTAACAGAAATATTTATATACTAACCCACGCATGTAAAAAATTACTGCCGTAACAAATTATTTCAGCGTGTTTACTTTAATACTAAAAATCCATGCAACGAGTTTTCCATAATGCATGTTCGAAAAAGACACGAACACTAAATTTCCATTCTAATCATTTTACAGTATGCACGCTAATAACGTGTTAATATTTCCACTTTTAATTTACTTAATTGCCTTATAGAGGTACAATTAAATATTTTTTTAAATAGTTAGAGCAATCCTTCTTACAATCGCCAAAGATTTCCTGTATACTGATCGAATAATAAGAAATAGGGCATGTATTCAGTAAACAAACCCATCGTCATTTACCGGAAATGGGGATGGAATACAATTTCAGTAAAAATTAGGAAGTTTGGATTGTAAGCGATAAGAAATTGAATTTGGGCCATCATACAATCCATGTCGGTAATAAGTACACTGCCTTGCGTGAGTATTCAATCCTCTGGAAAGTTTGTAATCTTCCTACCCACCAAATCTACTTACTCCGCGCCCAAGCCTACAATGTTGTTTTCGAGTGGTGATGATGTCACGTGGTCAGTTCCTAGCTACGTCACACGGACTGAAGGACGTTCCTGTGGTTTCACAGATAATGTTCTTCCGTCTTGTGAGTCGTCTTCCTGTTTGTCATCTTGCGACCGTCCTCTGTCGCAGGTTATCGATTCTTCACACAGCGAAAATAACAGGTTTGTATGGGTCGTTCTGGATAAAGTATGCACTGAAGATTTGACCTTTGAAAAATATTACTAGCCGTTACTGCACATAAGTTAACATTTACAATAGTTACCTTTTTCATTGTACGGTTGGCAGCGAATTGTCGAACATAGTTCCGTGTATTTTCTTATTTAAATGAAACAATACTGAAATAAAATCTACTGAATTCGACAATTTTGTGTTTTATATAATATATAAATGATTTTTTAATCAAACCATGTAGGTTATTCCAACTGCACAATTTATCTCACACGAGCAAACGTCAAGTGATATGTCCAGAGAGGTTAGACATTTCCCGTCGTTAGCCGTTACGCGCGGAAAGATACTAATTGGCTGGAAATATAAATTTAGCAGGGATTTTTTTATGAGTGCTCACTCTATTCCGAACCGTCTATAAGAAACTGCAGCTACAGGAATAACAGCATGATTTGATTGTTGGTACTCTGTAACCTAGTGCTAAACATTGTTTAAGGGCATTGTTACATGGAAACAACAAATTATTAAACTGTATATGGTGCTGTAGAGTGGCAACTGAGGTCGCTTTTCTAGAAGTTACATGTCTTGACAACTAAACTTGTAGCTGAAACAGCATTCACGAGACGTAATGAGGATTGTATGTAGTTCCCGCACACTTTCAGAACAACCGTTACGAACACATTTTTATGTCATATCACGATCAGTGAGGTAGAGAATTAATATAAAACCTTTACTTAATAACTTCATATACATTACTGATTCAACGAAACAGTAGCTACATATAAAGGAGACGATTGTTTTGTAGAAATTTTTACTTTTTGCGATAAAATTATGATATCCTTATTTTACGATCTAGCCGTTAAAACAATTTAAAATTTGATTACGTACAGCTCAAAACGTTACTAGTAGCTATCTCTTTAATAATCAAACGAAAGAATCACATTAATTATAATGCCTTAACTGTTTAGGTGCTGTGAAAAGAAATATGTTCAACTAAGAAGTTTAATTAAAAATTAAAGTTTTTCCAAAAAAATTCAAACATACGATATGTCACTTAAAACGTGTTGATAAGTGAAATGCGCACCATATCACAACTAACATTTATGTGTGTATATATATATATATATATATATATATATATATATATATATATGTATATATATGTATATATATATATGTATGTATTCACCAATTCCTTTATTTCTTCTTATCACCAAGCAATATTTTAGAATTTAATTGAGGTCATTATGCCAATTCTTCGCTGTCGATGAACTGAACTGACACAGGTGCTTCGGATTGAAATGTAAAATTAACGCAATATAAAAATAACATCGACCGGGATTGAAAACATGGCAGAATACGCCGATGTAAGTTACATGTAGTTAATGTATCCAGTACAGTCCACTGTTGCAAAAAAATGTTTTCTACGAATTTCGTGTTTCTCAAAGGCTTCGAGTGCTACATGCGACAATTTTTGTAAACTGAAATAAATGCTCGGGGTGGAGGTTACAACGCCAAGCGTAATGCATGCACACATTAAGGATCAGTAAAATATATATATATATATTTTTTGACTTAAGTTTATTTTCAATTTTAAAGTGTATTTAGATAACGGATCTGTATCAGAAATCATTAACCGTGTTTGTTACAACACGCCTCACATTTAGTCAAACGTATTCGTTTCGAACTCTCTGGGCACATTCAAGGTTAAGTTGGCGCTAGTTAAGTTCCTGATACATTTTTACTTTCAGCAAATGTTTATACATATTATGCTTTCTAATAATAATGACGACATGAGCCCAGTAAAAAAACATATATTGATAGATCAAGGCAAATTTCGCGTTATTGTTTCGTGACAGGCTGGAATTCACTGGCCTATACTCAATAGAACATAGTCCGTGATGTTACTGGCTTCAACCTACACAGTAAAAAAAATGTGTTATTTACAAGGAAAATCTTGTAATTTAATATCAGAACATTATCATTCAGTTAATAAAAGTGAGATGTCAGAAACCTTTTAAAGTGGTTACAAATATTGTGAACACCTAAGGGAACTAGTAAAATA
Organism: Medauroidea extradentata; assembly: GCA_003012365.1. Taxonomy (NCBI): domain Eukaryota; kingdom Metazoa; phylum Arthropoda; class Insecta; order Phasmatodea; family Phasmatidae; genus Medauroidea; species Medauroidea extradentata. The sequence goes on from PNEQ01031719.1 coordinate 12,661, forward strand.
AATGTTAATTAGCAAATTTTTCGATTTGAAATAAACTAAACCTAGGAGACCTGTCACATTTTACAAAACATTTCGTAACTTCACAAAAAAAAATTGGTTTGAAGTGAACCATATATCAGCTGTAAATATACAAAATTTGTTTTTAGATTTACAGAAATGTTTGTGAATATAAAAAGAAATTTGTAAAAGTACAATATTATTGTAAATTTCACAAAACATTTTTGGAAAATGGTTTCAAAAAAAAAAACTTTTTGTAAAAGTACAATTTTTTTACTGTGTACGTATCTTTGTTTGGTCGCATTACAGGATAGTGGGGAATTTTATACTTGACATTATATAATTGATTGAAGCATTTGTCTAGCCGCTCCATAAAAGCTGTCGTCCAACAGCAGAAATCAGTGAC
>PNEQ01031719.1:22222-50106 GCA_003012365.1 Medauroidea extradentata
TTTTTTTTTTTTTTTTTTTTTTTTTTTTTTTTTTTTTTTTTTTTTTTTTTTTTTTTTTTTTTTTTTTTTTTTTTTTTTTTTTTTTTTTTTTTTTTTTTTTTTTTTTTTTTTTTTTTTTTTTTTTTTTTTTTTTTTTTTTTTTAGAAATATACTGAACTGTTTTTTTAGACTTCATCGCCCAAAGTACGACGTTTTTTGTCGTGAAAAAAGGCAAAAATTAAGCAAAATATTTTTTTTGCTGACGAATGGTCCATTATTTTGAAAAACGCATCCACAGTATTGCGCATCGTGTGACTGCACATTGACTCGAATTTTTTCAAAGCTTTTGGTTTAAAAATATTTGAGTTACTGTCATCAGTGTGAAAAAAAAAAAACTCGGGAACAAGCCCTTAACTTCATGTTTATCTACGAAAAGAAAACACACATGAAACTACGCTTCTTGTTTTCAAAAATTCAGCACGCATGTCGGAAACATGATTTTCGGGCCTCTGAAAATGGCTAAAAACTGGGTTTTAGACTGCTGTAACTCCGAAAATATTACGTGAATTCGTAAAGTGCAAAGCAAGAGGCATGCGTTGGTCTTTACTTCATACTATCCAAAAATAAAATATCAGGGCCAGCGTTTAAAGTCCCGTAGAAAGAAGACTAGAACGGAAACCTTGCACGCCAGTTTGGCGTGCTGTGAATAGAGGCGATATGCTTCCCGTCGAGCGTGGTACTTTGACTCTTATCGCTCCGCTGTTCCCACGTGTCAAAGGTGGAAATTTAACACCACGACGGACTCCTCTTAACATCGAGGTCTTAAGCTCTGGTGAGGGATGACATGGTGTGAGTATGGAGCTGCACCGGAATGAAGGACTGGAGGAATCGGCCGAAGCGCTAACCACTGAGTCAAGCGGTCAGAGTTTTCCTTACATTGCCAATTTACTTCCTGTTAATTACACACGATGACATTTTACATTAGGATTTTACTTTTTTTTGACGACTTATACGTAGTAATAACAACACACTCAAACTGTTAAAAAAACAAGTTTAATCAAATGACTTCATGAGATACGCAATGATATGTATAATATTACGCATATTAATGATTATGCATCTAAATAATTGCTGAAATAAGATACCTATTCCACATTTCTATCAATTCTACATAATTGCATTAGTCATTGATAAAATTCACAAACGTCCAAACTTCCAGAAAATTGTATTTAATTGTAATATTATAGATTTGTTTTGCACGCTTGTCTGACTGAAGTTGATAGGAACTTAGTCTTTACCTTACATACACTAGATAAAAAAGAACTAATGTTTAATATATAGCACACACTTACGGTATGCGGACATAGTGCCTGTTAACAATGACAAAGTCAATTTTCGGATGCTTGAAAATATGTCCTAACAATTACTGGAAGATGTGAAACGGGCACACACACACGTGTAAAGTACGCTATTCTTGACAGTCACAAGGGGAGGGGGGGTAGTTAGGTCATTCCGCAGCTTTGCCACTGTCCCTCCCTCCCCCCCCCCCTCACTTCCTTTATGACCGTATAAATATTTGAAACAACGTTACAGACAACACTTTTACACGTTCTCTCAGCATCTAAGCCTCCCACCCAGACGGAACTTTGAATTACTCCACAAGGAGAAAAATATGTGAAAGAAAAACTTATTCCTAAGAAGAGGTTTTGCACGTTGAATAGTTTTTGAATAACCTTCTACCATACATGCAAAAGCACTTTACATCAATTCGCGGCCTGGACAGGCGGCCATAAATGAGGCGTAAACTTTCTAAACCAGACATGTTCTCCGAAGCCAACTTTGTAGGAAAGCGAATAAATAAATAAATAAAATGGAAATAAAATAAAAATTAAACATCTTACTGCCTATGTTGGGATACTACTGAAATGAAATATGGAAGACTTCTATGCGTTGTCATATTAGTCGTCAAATTATGGTTATTTATATGAATATTAAATATGTAAGTATCTTATTCCCTTCCTCACTTTAAAAATGATAATTTTTAGTCCAGAGAGAACATTGCGAACATATCTGGCTTTAAATGTACTAAGCTTGTCAGGGGCAGTATTACGTAACTCTTCACCTTCCAAGAGATAGTAACTTTGTTATGAATGCACAATTTCAAAGGGTAGCATGTCTAGTTATGAAAGATCACACAAATTTTATAATTTTCAAAAGGGTCATGTAATTTTTTGATTAAATCAAGTGCTGTCTCGTGTTGGGTAAGTGACCAAACTTAGCTGTAAAATAACTCATTTTCTTCATATGGTTGAAGTTCTTGGGATAACTATGCGCGCGCTTTATCTCGAGTTCTTTGTTATAATATTACGCATCTTTAAGGCGTAATAAATTAACTCTGAACGAGAGAAGCATGTTTTGAAATTTAAATAAACGCAAACGGGACGATGTTATTTTTCCTGAAGATACAACAGAGCATCAATATTAACGGAGACCAAGTTGATCCTAATCTGTTCGAGTAGCAGGAGCGAAGATTAATTATGGCGGTTCAATGAGCGCACTTTGGGGTTATAGTGAGCGTAGAAAACAGCCAGTTGTGACGTCATGCTTTCTTTATTACATGTACGTAGTACACGGCATGCACAAAGTCACGTACTCTGTTTTTCCCCTTCCCAGACACTTGTTTGCATTGGTAAGGAAGGGAGGGGGGAGGGCGGTGGCCGAATGGTCAGACCATTCCCCTCCAACCAAGGTAGGGCCTGTCCAAGGATATTCGCATGTGGAAATCGTGCCGGACGATGCCGTTGGTCGGCGGGTTTTCTTGAGGATCTCTCGTTTATCCCGCCCCTTCATTCCAACGCTGCTCCGTACTCAACTCATGCCACCCTTCAAGATAAAACTAATTTAGTGCTGTTTTACAACTCCACTGGAAAATCATAAGACATGTTTGCCTTAAATTGTACTTTAATAAATTAGTAGTTCTTAGTTACCATAACAAAACGCAACATTAACTTTCATTATATTTTTGTAGTTGTGTATAGTAAAAAATAGTGAGATTTATTTTAATTAATGTAACATAAGTTTAAACATAAAATACATAATACGCACTAGTTCTCTAAAGAGTTGTAGTAGATAAATAAAGGCTAAATAAAGCATTTTAAAGCCACGCGAGTTTGGAAATTTAGTACGGGAAAACCTTCCTAGATAACGATATTAGCCAACTTTATGACTAAACATTTACCCAGAATGATGTATTAATGAAACGTGCCCTGCAGTGTCACAATAAACAGTACCAGAATACGGCGTCAGCGTTTGTTCTTTAAAATTACGTTACTCGAGAAAAATTTTTGCTTACAACGTTGGTCGAAGGAAATGACTAGGGTTACTGTTTTTTTTTTTTTTTTTTGGCAAATTGGTGTTGTGTAAGAATATGTACTACTGTGGTTGACTTAATAATGTCTATAATATAACTCATATTTTAGTTCATATTTTTTAATAACAGTTGGTGTTAGATGTAACGTAGTTTATCACTACATGATATATATTTTTTGTTTCCCCTTAGATGTTTAACGTTATTTATTGTGTTTTTCTCTTATTATGGTGGAAGTAAATATAGGGAACCATGCGTAGTAACAAAGTAAATGACATCATAATGTTTTCAATATGACAATTTAAGTGTAAGTTATTTCTTCAATGCGTGGTTAAGTTTAAGAGAAGACGATAATGCCCTAAATTCACCACAAGGAAAATAAACAAAATTATTAGTACAATGTTGAAATAATGCTTTCAGCGCTGAACTATACACCATTCCGTCTTAAATGAGGCGACAACATTAGTGTCGTACTTCACTCCCCTTACGTAACTCTCCACGAAATGTATGCTGCCCCGGGAACATTCCAGCAATCTCGCAGCTCACCAACGGATAATACATCTGCGTCTCTCTTTCTCCGAGTATCTGCAAGGCCACAGGGCAGCGACGAGGTCACACTGACCTTGTGCCGGCACGACAGCGACCAGCAAGGTCAACTGATTGCTCTGCACAGTACAGTCGCGCAGCAACGCTAACATATGCGACACTTCAGTCTGTGGTACGCCACGCGAGAACTCTCCCCCTGGCACTAGGGGTGGTTCGGGGTGAAGTGAGCACTCAGATAAGCCCTGCCTAAGAGAGCGTCGTAGATAAATCAACGCTGAGAATATCAACTAATTTCTACGATTTTTTCGAAGCCAATATGGATAAAATACTCCATGACAATCCTAGATAAAGGTATTTGCCAACTTTATGAGCAAATATTTATCCAGGATTACTCATTTGTTACGCGTGATCTCTTGCGCCGCAGTTAAATTCACGAGGTTCCAGCGTCAGAAATTGTGTCTAAGGAGTTGGTAACACTGGAAACAATATTGTTTACAACGTTGGCTAAAGCTATTTTCTAGGATTGCTATTATTTAATTTTCGCAAATTGGCTTCAAGAATCCTACAGTTATAGATTAATGCTTTTAGCGTTGAATTATGAACCGCGCCCCTTTAAGAATTAGCTTTCTCTTTACGATTGGGGCATGGAAAAGGGGAAGGCTATAAGTCGAACATAAAAAAAGCCCGTCTAACCAGTGGCGTCGTGTGAGACCGTCAGTGGGGGGGGGGGGGGGGAGGGACAACGACCCCCCTGGATTTAGAGGGAAAAGTGTATAATTTTTTTTTTGTATTTTGTTATTTAAATAATATTAACGTAAGCACATTAAATTAAACAGACGTTATTTTATTAACGTTCCTACATGCTTAATTAATAAAAAAAGAAGCAACAATGTCACTGTCGCCAAAAAAAATCCTCCCCACCCCCAAGAAAAAACCGAAATGACGCCCCTATGTCTCATCGCCTCTAGGCGTGAAGGGCTAAACGTGCAGTGTTTCCGAAGAAACAGTTTTTCAGCGGGACTTCAAGCCATAAATCTATTGTTTTATTTGTGGAAAGTTCGTGATAAAGTCTACTGCAGGTGTCTATGGCTTAGGTTTACGATTACGATCGACATTTTCTCAGCTACAGCAACGTGAAAAAGCCATTTTTTTTTTCACTATTAAGGAGCTTGGGATTCGTGTTTTTAATAAGCAGACGGCATCTTTTAAATCACAGGGACACCGTTTCAAGCGTGTCTTCTTTTAGTAGATAAACGCTTTGGGAACATTTTTAATAGTTACACAAGGAAAAGGACTTTCCGTAACACGCTACAGCACGGCTTACGCGTCCGGTCCACACGCTCTTAAGTTCTATTTCCAGCCAATTCGTATCTTTCCGCGCGTAACGGCTAACATCGGGAAATGTCTAACCTCTCTGGACTCGTCACTTAATGTTTGCGCGTGTCAGATACCGTAAACCACTTTGACATTGCGGGGTAACTTTGACAACTAAAAATTTTGGTTTTTATATTGTTTAGAGACTAAAGTTTCAAACATAAGCTATAAGGATAAAAGGAATTATTTAAAATACTCGGCTCAGATTATCTGTTTATTTACCAGAAAACCCAAAAACGAATATGTTAAATTGTCAATGTAACCCCCAAAATGGTTTACGGTAAGTTGTTCTGTCAGTATGAACCGATACAGTTTAATAAAAAAGTTCATTAATTATATAACACACAATTATGTCAACTTTGTTCGATTTTGTTTCTGTATTGTTGCATTTAAATGTGAAAATACACGGATCTATACAGTGTAATTTCGCTGCCAACCATGCAAGCAGTAAAGCAACTAGATTTAACGTTCAATTATTATGCAGTAACGGCTAGTGATATATTTCAAAGATTAAATTGTTAGTGCTTGCTCACTTTATCCCGAATTACCTATAGGTATCTTATTACAGCACGCAAATTCTGTGGTGTTCGGGCAAAGAGGTACAACACTAAAAACGAGAAAATCGTGTTTAGTATGGGAGAACATCCTACATGTCATGTTCTAGGTCTGGATAAACGGATATAAATATTATGATTAAGAGAAAGTAAAAAATTAAATTTGGATGTATGTATGTTCCATTATACACAGTATAACTTAAATTTTTCTTTTCAGATCTACACAAAACATAATTTTTTGACTTATACCACTTTACCCAAACAGCACAGAATTATTTTCACCAAAACTCAGTGGCTCTGTGCATGGTATCACTATGTCATCACTCTTATAGGCACTGTCAAATAGGGGACGTGTCTGAACAAAGACTCGCTGCAAGTAAACGCGACGCAGAGCCTCCATTGTGCACGCTAGACATTGAAACAAAATGCAGCGAAAACCTTTTCACGACAAGATTGTGACTCTATAAATTACGTATTACTTGCAGCAATAAATATGATAACGCTCACTCATCAGCGTATAAATAATTCTCAAATTACCTAAATACTATATGTTTGTGGTTATAGATTAGTTTACTTATGTTAATTTCACACACTGCCATGCATGCTTCGTTTTCAGCCAAAGTTGATGTTTACAACGCTGGCTTATGAAAACTGGCATTGTTTGGCTACTTTTACCTACCGTGGCGTGTTTTTTTTTTTGTAGAATTCATATAATAAAAAATATCATGAAATGTCCTTTATTCAGCACGACAATCGTGCAGATTGTTTAGGTTACTTCGTCTGGAATGTTTCTCGTCGGTAAAGAAATCTTAATGGCACTACTATGCCCGGATGTAATTTTCCCGTGTCTGATGCGCGGAGTCAGTGGAGCGATATAGTTCAGCTTTCCACACTCGACGGTAACAACACCGATAATATTCGCGGCGCGCCAAATTGTCGTACAGTGTTTTCCTACTATAGGCGATTCGGAATAAAGTGAGCACTCGAATAAGCCCTGCTAAATATATTATTTCCAGCCAATTCGTATCTTTCCGCGCGTAACGGCTAACGACGGGAAAAGTCTCCTCCTGGGACACGTCACTTTATGTTTGCACGTGTAAGATAAATTGTTGAGTCGATAGGTACATATATAGTTTGATAAAAAATAATTTTATTAATTATATAAAATACAATTATATCGCTATCGGTTGATTTTGTTTCAGCATTGTTGTATTTAAATACAAAATATGTTGTGTAATTTCGTTGCCAACCATACAAGCAGTGAAGTGACTATCGGTAATGTTGAATTATATGTAGTAACGGCTAAGTGATATTTTTCAAAGGTTAGATTTTTAGTGCTCACTTTATTCCGAACGGCCTATACTATTTTTCCTATGGGACTTCAAGCGGCCACCCTACAATTTTAATCCAGAAAAGTTTGTAGTAAATCCGAACGAACACTGTAAAAAAAAACTTCCTAAAATGTTTAGGAAGTTATTATACCAGACGCAGTATAGGACAGTTAACATACTTACGTCTTGTAAATATGCAAACTTTTACAGTAGTTACAATACAAGTCTGGAATCTTCAGTATACATTTGACTGTTTTATAAAAAGGTTAGGAGTGCTACCATGGATGTATGGGAAACTATTCTACCATACCTACTTTCTTAGCGCTCCTATACGCACGTCTGGTAAATTTACAAACTATTTTTTAGAGCGAATGTTTCAAACGTTGTGTTTTACGAATATGGGTGGTATTTTCCAGTTGCAGCTGTCAAAAGCCGTTGTAAGCTATATTGAGGAGCCCCAAAAACATGTTTATAATAAGCATATTAGGTTTATAAAATGATAGAAACCTAGTTTTAACAGTTGAGTTTTTTTTTTTTTTTTTTTTTTTTCGTAGACAAACACATTGTGAATAAGTTTAGCTGTTTCGTATGGAAAAGAATAGGCGCGGCAGGCTACAAACACCGTTCATGCGTCTTGTGCATAAACATTTTAACCACGGACCCACACTTCCACGACATGTTTGCTGCAAAGCATAGAAATAATAAGCCTTATAAGTGACGGCTACTCATCGTGATTCATGTACGTCTAGCAAGCCCTCACGACACATGATTATCGCGTCAAGATTTCTGCACCAACTTATTTCAATGCCTTACGTGCATCTCTGCAGTTTTTCTTAATTATTGCTGGCAGCGTGTCTTCGTCACCAATCAGAATAATGTTTCTGCGATACCGCACGTCTGTGATTTGCAGGGAAACGTTACGACACGTGACAGTTAAACACATCCAATGGCTGACGATGAAGCATAACTGCAGATGCGCTCATAAGAAGGCACTGATGTAAACTGCTGAAGAAATATTTTCTCCAAAAATAGAGGTCGCTATTGTGTACATCCAATGTGAAGACCAGATTTAATTTGCAGGGTTGGCAAGACTTGGCACGGACGGAAGCCTGAGCACGAAAGAAATAGGCAAGGACACGGACGTGAAGACTAGAAGTAGCCTACTCGTGTTGAACTCACGCCTTAAGGGCGTGGTTCACCACAGTTTTCCACGTCTTTATTTATTTTTATATTTGTACCAGATATTTATTCTCTATTTTCAAACATACATTGTGACTAAATCTTCCTCTTAGGAAATGTTTATCTCTCATAATTTTGCGTAATGAGTCGTAAACGTCAACATTAGCACTTAACGGTTTTATGTACGCCACTAAAACCAACTGACATACCAAACAGTAAACATTCACAGTGTATAACAGTGTTATAGGCTATGATTTGACATACATAAAAACAAAAATAAAATTTTTGCATAAAAAAAAATGCATTTTTTAAAAACGAAAATTTTTAAATTTTAGCAATTTTTTAAAAGTACAAAACATATACTTTTTTGTTTTTATATATGTCAAATCATAGCCTACAACATTGTTATACTTTGTGAATTTTATCGTTAGTCAGTTTTAGTGGCGTACATAAAACCGTAAAGTGCAAATTTTGACGTTTACGACTCATTACGCAAAAACTTTGACAGATACAAAAATTTCCTAAGAGGAAGATTTAGTCACAACTTATGTTTAAAATAAGAAAATTAGTATCTGGTACAAATATAAAAATAAAAAAAGACGTTTAGAACTGAGGTGAACGTGCCCTTAAGGGTGATGGAGCGCCAAAGCAATACATTTTCTCCATTTTCGACATAACTTTTTCCCCTCGCTTATTATCGAAAATGAAGGTTTGACAATCCGGAAATGATACTTTTATACAACTTATTACATTACTACATAGTCACAGACTGTCTTATTTTTGAAGCAGTTATGGCAGATATGAAAAAGAGACACTTTTCCTATCTGCCATCAGTGTTCCAAAAATAAGAACGTCTATGAATGTGTAATAAAGTAAGAAGGTGAACAAAATTGTAATATACAGATTGCCGATACTTGATTTTTTTTTTTTTTTAATAAGCGAGAGAAAAATATTTATGTCGAAAATTGTGATAATTCTCTGCTTTGCGCGCTCCCTCCTCCTTAAGTAACTTCTGCTTAGTCTTCCACGAACTGATACATATCTCTCATTGAAATAATTTATGAATAAATGTTATACATAACCGTTCTATGTCATCGTCTCACACGCACGCAAAATTAAATTCTAGAGCAAGAACGACATGAATCAATCATTTATATTTTCATTAGGCATGGTATGTGTACTTACAAACATTTAACCCTTTAAAAAGATATAAGTACTGATAAAACTGATGTAATAGCCTGCAGTTGTAAACTGTGCGTTGATTAGAATTTACAGTATTTTGTTAGTAATGTTGTCTAATACATGCATACGTAGACTGCATACACTGTGTGTGTGATAACAGTATAAAAATAAAATATTTAAGTGTTAGAATCCGAGTTATACTCATAAAGATATCGAGCATTTCGCTAATTCGTCGGACAGCAGCCTATATTTCTCAGTCCGCACTCATTGGCCATCGGCTGTTCTCTAATAGTACAACCGGATATCACGTGATATCCACACGAATTATTTCCATGTTTATTACTGCCTTACCGTCGTCAAAGTTGCGTCGAACCAGTCACCGCCCAATCACAGAAGTAACAGTTCAATTTACGCCCACCATGACAGTAACAATGTTAGTTACAAAAATGTTATCAACAAATCCTAAGCTATAGTACGCTATTTTATAGCAATGTTGATAGCAAATGTATTAATAACATTGCTGAAAACACCAATGTTACTAACAAAGTTGTAAGAATGATGGACGGAAGGTAATAACAATGTTGATGACAAAAATGCCTACACATTGCTGATAACATTGTTAGTAACATATGTTACCAACATCCTTTAATCTATACAGCCATAGAATGGGTTTGGAAAATAATGTTATCAACAGTTTTGGTGACAAAGTTATTAACATGTTTCAAAAATTCATAATTTTTGTTGCTAGCGAAATTTTCAACAAAATGGCAGTAACAAATGTTATTGATATTTTTTATAAATACTAACAAAATTAATAACAGAATTTTGGCAACAATGTTGATAACCAGACATTGTCAATAATTTTTGAGCATTTTTAAAACATTGTTAATAACTTTGTTGAAAACACGTGTTATTAGCAATGTTATCGTTGGTGTAAACTAGGCTTTACATTCTTTACGTTCAACGTGACCTTGAATAAATCCCCGAACTACACCTGTCTAGCCATTGCACGTTTCAGAGACTCATATGCACATACGTGATAGTTAGTAGCAGTTTCTATCTGTGTAGGTTTGTGCCAATCAGAATAAACGTATTGCCACAACACACGTCTGTGATTTGCGGTAAGAACACCAATACGTGAAGAATTAAAAACACTCAATCACTCGCCTTGAAGGCGTGTAAATAAGGTTCGGAAAAGTTATAGTGATAAAAAAAAAATTCGTGGAAATTTTTAGTCCTTAGCAGTGGCCGGCCGCGCATACAATTCCGCTTCTGTACACTAAGTTATTCTAGCTTGAGGATGTGAAGAGGGGTGTAGGTCATGCTAGCGTTGTGAAGTCCAACAGTAGGGTAAAGGGGTGTTAAAAATGGCGCCAGAAACCGAGTGACGTCATTCTCGCTGTGTGTATATCATGCAGAGAAGAGTTAAAATTAGAGTCGAGGGCCTAGCAGTCAAGACGTATCCCCTCCTCACAGCAACACAGACGGAACAGAGTATATAGCCTGTTGACGGCGACGTGAGAACATTTAAAAAACGTTTTGTCAAGAATAATAGAAACATGTGAATATCGCTTTATTTTCACACCACAGACTATACCGTAAACTGATGCTTGCTAGCCATATGGTTTCCACTGGTCTCCATGGCGTGGATTGTATTGGAGAACACTTCGTACCAATAATTAGAAGTTCCACGGTAGAGTGATCAGTCGACGTAAAGCAGTTAAATTTTTTAACTTATCATAAAGGCTGGCAATCAATGAAATAGTATCAGATTGTGCTCGGTCACTAAATAATACGGTGAATGTTTCATGTCTGTATTAATATTCAAACGTGATATTTGACTGCAGTCTTAGCAGTTAACTTTTGAACACAGCGAAGCCCACGTACACTGTATTTATTACTGACAATGCCATCCTTAATCATCATATGACGAGAACATACAAATTGGCTGAAGTAAAATAAAAAATAGCGCTTGGAAAGTGTTCACTTTACAGTGAATGACTCGTGTATGGTCTGTCTTAACGTCACGCAAGAGAGCAAATGAGACGGTGACTGATTTAATTTTATGCAGATCAGTGAACTATACATGTTGTGATACACACAGCAATAATAATAATAATAATAATAATAATAATAATAATAATAATAATAGTAAGAAGAAGAAGAAGAAGAAGAAGAAGAAGAAGAAGAAGAAGAAGAAGAAGAAGATGAATGAAGGTTTGGAAAACAGTATTAAAATATTGAGTAAATACAAAAAAAAATTCTTGTAAACCCACACGTATGTCTGTAATTTTACAAGTGTTTAGCCTTGTGTATGTGTACGAACAATTATTACTGTACATTTACAACTTATTTGTTGTACGTTTTATGAATTGTTTTTTAAATAAAACGAAACAAAGAAAACTGTCATCAGTTACAAAAAAAATTACACGTACAAAACGTTTCGTTAAATATCAGCAGTTTTGTATCCGCTACTCTGCTGACGAAAATGCATCCCACATACATATTCGGAAAATGCTAATGTAAATGGAGTTTTCCGTCTTGTCTACAGCGTGGTCGTTATAGACGGTGACACGCAACTTCAGCACAACGACAGGAGCTGGGAGAGGAGTCGGCCATGGCCTTTGTAAAGGAATCAGCCCAGCATACGCCTGGAGTGATTTATGGAAACTATGGGAAACCGAAATCAGAATAGTCGGAGACGGGGATCGATCACGGGTCCTCCAGAATGCGAGTCCAATATATCCGGAAAATGTAAACCACTGCAACATATTAGCTGTACTGCCAAGATTGTAAATAATTTGACATTAGTTTACAAACTTTACTGATAACCGTACAAATTCTTTATTGTGTAATCCGGAAGCCGAAGTAAATTTACATTCCACAGTACTCACATTACGTTCGCGCATTAATTTGACAGTTTCTAAAACATTGAAATAAAATAAACTTTAAAAATTACGATAGTGAAATGACTTAACTTTATATTAAATATATTATAACGTTATTTCGTTTCTGTAAACTTAGGTATTATGTGACGCAGGCTAGTTTGCGAACACTCGCCGACTCGAATTGCATGTTTCTGCTAGATACACGTGGATCTTCAACGCGACAAGGTCTGAGTCGTGTGTATCAGCTAACAAGACAGGATGTCAGACTTACGTGTAAGGCAAGCAAACGTGGAAAATGTCGAACCAATTATCAGTATTAGCACTCTGATAATATTATGGGTAAGCGACGTCGGTCGTCCAGGACGAGGGAAATAAATGGGCGAGGGGTGATAGTCAGGTGTTGGCTGACGTTCACTCACTTATGCTAATACAGCAGAGTTGCACGTTCGGATATCCGTGTGCAACGGGGCAGGTGGACACGTGAGACGTAGGCAGTAACACGACGAAAATCTGGCAACAACGGCGGCCAGTCGGTGGTTGCAAGGGCAAAGACTAAATAGAAATACAGACGTGAAGTGACGTAGTTACTCATTTGACACGGGTGAACTTCGTCGCTTTTTATAATATGGAGCCGTGAGTTACGTGAACATATTTTATACACCAACTTGTTCCACTTCTGCAGTTCTGGTTCTTTGTTATTGGCAGAGTGTCTTTATGAAATATGTTTCTCATTTGACTCTACCAGTCAAAATAATGTTACCGCGAATAACGCACGTCTGTGATTTGCAGTAAAATGCTAAGACACGTGATAGTTAAATTCAGCCAATCACTGACCGTGAAGCATAGCTGCAGATATGCACACGAGGCACTGCAGCAAACAGCTGCAGAAATATTTACACAAAAACAGTGCTTCCTAATTATTGGCTGCTCGAAACTGCTGCTACCAGCCGTGTGTATGTTTGGCTCCTGCATGTTACGGCAGATTTCTTCTTGACCGGTGATTGGTGGTAAGCGTTTCTACCATGTTACTGGCGTGTGAGACAAAGTTTCCTGTCCTACAAGATATCTTCACTTCTGCATTCATTAGAATTGTGTTGTAAGTGGCTGCAGAGTCTCATAACTCAATACACTCCTGACGCCATACCCAGGAAACAACGAACCGACCGCAACTGATCGTAAGCGTATCAATGGAGGCACGTGATTTTCGGGGACATATTCTAGGTCAGCTTTAACGACTGGAACGCATGCTTCGCTGGTATTTCTGTGCTTGGACGGCGACTTTCTTGGCACACTTTTGACTACCGCTGAGCAAGCAGAAACTAATGGAATAATTTGTAGGGATATTACGTCCTACCCGGTTGTACAGTTAGAAGCCAGCGGCCATTGCGCGTACAGGACTGAGTAATCTAGACTGATGCCAGGTGAACCCGCAAAATTTACGCAAGTGCAGTTACTAAACGGGGGTTACCAGTGTTTTATAGACAGGATATTTACAACGCTGCAACACTTCATAGATACAACGTACCTGCGCGTTAGAGGCTCAGAAGTGATGGAGATACCCATCGATCCAATTTTAACTATCGGACTTCAAGTGGTGTCCATGTAATTTTGATTAATAGTAGAAAGTCCGTAGCAAAGTTTAGTGCATGTTTCTCTAAGATATTCGCGTGTATTCTGCCAGTACGTATTGAAGTACGACAGTCTTAAAAGGCCTTATTTACACTGTAAAAAACTTCCTTTAATGTTTAGGAAGGTATTATCCCAGACGCAGTATGGGAGAGTTACCATACTTACGCCTTGTAAATATTCAAACCTTTACCGTTGTTACAATACAAGTCTGGTATCTTCAGTATACATTTGACTGTTTTATAATTAGGTTTAGGAGTGCTACCATGGATGTCTGGGAAACTATTCTACCATACCTACTTTCTTGGCGCTCCTATACGCACTTCTGGTAAATTTATAAACTATTTTTTAGAGTGTAGCTATGTTGGAGGGCTATGAAATCGTGTTTTTAATGAGGGTTTGACTCGCATTCTGAAGGACCCGAGGGTTCGATTCCCGGCTCCGACCATCCTGATTTCGGATTTCCATGGTTTCCCTAAACCACTCCTGGCTAATGCTCGATGGTTCCTTAACAAAGACCACGGGCAACTCCTCTCCCAGCTGCTGTCATTGTGCCAAGCTGTGTGTGACTGTCTATAATGACCTCTGTCGACGAGACGTACAGCCCAGTTTCCTTACCTTCAATTAGGTTGGGGTCTTAACAACGGCACCCCATCTTTGACCAATTTTTTTGTACATTGAAACAATGGACACACATTCATAAAATAAGTACAAACACACTGGGACGCTTCTGGGGTGCGTGTTATGCGGATCCCTTAAGGTGCGTGGTAGATAAACAAACGCTTAAAACATCAATTGATTTCTTCGCTTTCGTCGAAGCCAATGTGGATAAAATACTCAATGACAATCCTTAATAATTGTATATGCCTACTTTATGAGTAAATATTTATTCAGAATTACTAATTCGTTACGCGTGATCTCTTGCACCGCAAGGGCGCGGTCTACCGCAATTTTCATCGCCATTATTTAATTTTTTATTTGCACCAGACTTTTTTTCTTATTTTAGACACAAAATGTGACTAAATTTGGCTCTTATGAAATTTTTTTATCTGTCATAGTTTTCGCGTAATGGCTTGTTAAAGTCATATTTTGAATGTTTCCGTTTTAACGACCGCAATAAAACCAACTGATGTACCAAACTCAAAAAAATCACAGTGGATAAAGACATTGCAGGCTACAATGACATGCTCATAAAACTAAATAATAAAAATTATTTGAATTTAAAAAAAAAATGCTGAAACTCAAAATTAAAATTGTAAAAAATTAAATAATTTTTTTCAAATACAAATATTTTTTTTCTTTAATTTTATGAGCATGTCGTGGTAGCCTGCAATGTCTTTATCCACTGTGATTTTTTTGAGCTTGGTATATCAGTTGGTTTTAGTGTGGTCGTTAAAACGGAAACATGCAAAATATGACTTTAACAAGCCATTACGCGAAAACTATGACAGATAAAAAAATTTCATAAGAGTCAAGTTTAGTCACATTTTGTGTCTAAAATAAGAAAAAAAATGTATCGTGCAAATAAAAAATAAAATAATGGCGATGAAAATTGTGGTAGGCCGCGCCCTTAAATACACGAGGTCCGACGTCAGAGATTGTGCCTCAGAAGTTCGTAACACTGGAAACAATTTTGCTTAAAACGTTGACTAAAACTATTGTCTAGGATCGCTATTGTTTAAATTTCGCAAATTAGCTTCAAGAAACCTACAGTTATAGATGAATGCTTTTAGCGTTGCGTTATGTACCACGCCCTCTAAAGATGTGTCGCTAAGAAGACATTTTATATAAAATTAATGTTTGCGCTTATATTCTCATCTACATAAAAATTTTTTCATGGAATTTTTTTAAGAAAATGTTGGAGGCGTTATCTAAAATCACCACGTATGACTTTTGTCATATTTAAAGGGGGCACTTAACCGAAAATTTTTATGGTTATAAACGAATTTTATATTTGAACGACATATAGTTTGTTTTGTAGACTTACATTGTGACTATTTCTTACTGTAATATTTTTTTTTAGCTTTCATAGGTTTTTTAATAATGGCATGTCAAAATCCAAATGTGCATAAAACTATTTTATGCTTTAAAGGAAAACTGACTGACTTACCGAACTAAAAAATTCACACTGGATAAAGATGTTATAGACCACAAGGTATCCTAATTTAAATTTTAAATTTTAGCTTTTTTTAAAATAAAAATGTTTATGTTTTTGTATAGGATACTTTCTAGCCTAAAAAATTGCTACTCTGTTAGCATGTTTTCCACTTCGACAAGTCAGTTGGTTTTCCTTTAAAGCACAAAACTATTAATGGAAATTTGTACTTTACACAGTATAAACATTTTGCACAATGTAAAAAATAGAGCTAATCATTATTCATTACAGTATAATATAGTCTCAATATATGTCCACAAAACGAACCATACATCGTAAAAATAAAAATTTTTTTAAACAATAAAAACTTGTCAAACGCCCCTTTAAATTATTAAAGAGGGATACGAAAAAGTTGTTAAAATGCTTAAAAATCGTTTTTGTGCGCAATTGGCATGGTTAAAGGGGAAAAGAACATCATACTAACGCAATAATACAACACTTTTGCAAATATAAAGAGCGTGCTATTGGACTACAACGAGCTACAATGACCTATAAGCACGCTGGCTCTAAGGGCGAGTTTTGCTCACTGACCAGCTGCTTCATCGCCTCTAAGCGGGAGGAAACTTGACTTTTCCCTGAAGATGTTTCTCTGGCGTGGAGACAGTCGCGACGGAATACCTCGCCTCTGTCACGTTCGTACGTGCCATATCTTCACGTTAGTGAGTCAGCAGGCGAGTCACATATGATTATATTGAAGTGTGCTTAGCATGACTGCTTCACCACCAGCTGATCGCATTTCGCCAAATACCCTTGCTGTAATGTGAATACTGCCTTCTATCAGAATTAGTTGAATATTCACAGATTTGCTAGTGCTTTTCACATACATAGGATGATATCGGATGGAGTAGTTTCAACAATTGAATCAGTGACAAACCACCAAATTTACTTATTTAATTTTGGAATGTTTATACTGTACATCGGAATTAGTGAATACTCATAGGTTTTCCAACGGTTTTTCAATGAATTTATTAGTTAAAACCGCTTCGTCCGGAATCGAGCAAAACCACTGCCAAATCTGTGAATATTCACTAATTCTGATTTAGAGTATGGGCACTTTTAGTAGCGTCGCTGATGAATGGAGACTTGCAACTTCGGTGTTACTATTTAGCGACAGACTGGAATTCACTCTCCTATACTCACCCTAACAAACTCCGGGTCGGTATTGGCTACGAACCTTCGTATCTTTCTGTATCAGCATTACAGGTTAGGGGGTTATTTTACACATGAGATTATGTATTGGTTGAGAAAGTCTTCCACGCGCCACCACACAAACTGCTGGCCAACAGCAGAAGTCAGATCATTTCACAATTGCTGTCAGATAATATCGGGAAATTCGCAGGATTCTACTGATGAATTATGGGCAGAACTTCTCCGTGTTAAGATGAAATTTCAATGGGAGCACTGACCCAATTAAGCGCCACTGTAAAACATAATTTGTACGGTTACCATACCGGTATACAGGATTGTTATGGAAGCGGATACGGTAAAATAGTTTCCCATAGCGTTCCTATTCATTTTTAGGAAATAGTAAACTGTAAACTGGTGTTACCAGACTTTTATAGTGATAGTGTTGAAAATTATCTTTTTTTACTAGCTATACTGGTAAGTATCACATAATATGCATGGTTCAAACTTTTTTTTTTATTCATGACGATTTTTACAATGTAAGAAGCAAGTGGTGGGTGAGAGAGAGGGAGAGAGAGAGTCAACTATACTGCCGTCTCTACCAGGTTCCAATCAAGCTCACTGTCTTCTGATTGCTATGAACACGTTATTATCTGCGTGCATATCTGACTAACGATTTAAAATTATCCACTTGATAACTTTAGTTTCAGTAGCTGTAACAACAGCTTTGGCACGACATGGCGTTGATAAAAGATCTAAAGATTTTCAGAAATTGTTGCAACCTCAAATATTCACGCTCTTGTAACAGACTTTGAAACAGCTGGCAAGAAGAAAAGTGATTATCTTGCGCAAGTGGCTACAGTGATCAAAGTAACGGACACACAGCTGCATGGTGACAAGAAAAAGGAAAATAGTATCTTAATTTCCTGAATCAGGAAAAAAAACAAATTCAAGCTGACAAGTGTCCTTAATTCCTAACGGTTTTGCGGCATATTCTTTAAACGTCGATGAAAGCACAATTCGTAAAACTCTCCCATAGATTTGTTGAAAAGATTTTGTATGGTGTAGCACGACTTCTTATAAACAAAGAAATGCGTTATTTCGGCAATAAATACCACGTTATCGGGCTTGCACTTACGTGCATTTTATTACTTGCTATAAGCTCTCCGAGAAATATTAAATGTGACATGTGAAAATCGAAAAATGACCAGAGTTTTGTGATGTTTAAATCCTAGCGAGTACCCAAGAAGGGCTAATTTTTCAAGTCCTTATTAACACGAAATTTGCATGTGTCTACGCTGTGAACGGACTGAATCTCATAAAGCTGCCAACTGTGATGCATCAAGCAGGAAAACGAACTGTGGGATGGCAGTCGGTGTTGTTTCAACACGCGATCGACCGTGACAAGACGAACAAAAACCTCGGAGCTTGCTACGACAAGACGTGCAGGAATAAGATAAACTACCAGCATGTGTCGAGTTCCAGCAAGCACTTGCTCAATTGTTTGGTGTTTCACGTCCCGACATCAGCACGAACTGGCTGTCGCGCCGTTCGTGAGTAAACACAACTTCGACATAGCTCGAGGCTGAAATTAAATCTAGAAACGTTCCCCATACGACATTATTACAAATTATTCAGACTTTTTAAACACGCGCCTAGTGTCAGTGATGTTTGTTGAAAAGAATTCTGCACCTCTTTGTTTCAATGCTTCACGTGCACATCTGTAGCTCGGCTTCGTGCTTATTGGTAGATTGTATTTGTGTATATGCGTAGCTTATTTGACTGTGCCAATCAGAACAAGGATTTTAGAAAATTACACGTCAGTGATTCGTGGGTAGAATACCAAGACTATATAAGGACCGCAGATTTTCGTGAAAATATTTCTGCACCAAACTGTTTCAATGTCATAGTTCCACCTCTGCAGTTCTGCTTCTTTGTTATTAGCAGAGTGTCTTTATGTAAAGACTTTTCTTATTATTAAATGTACCAAGTTTGTTTTTGTAACTTTAAGTATTTACCAACATTATTGTATTTAATCGCTATATTTACTGTAATTAAGTTTTAAGTTTTCCTCAACATTATTGTTTAAAACACTTCAAGTTGTAAACCGGTCAAGTACTGAACGTTGCTGTGTATAAATTTAGTAAAATAAATAAATCCCACCAACCAGATTAAGGATACTGCGTATACAACCACGTCTGCGAGTGAGAGATAAATTCAGCCAATCACTGAACAATAAAGCAGAGCCGCAGATGTACACACGAGGCACTGACGCAAACTGATGCAGAAATGTTTTCAAAAAGGACAGGTGTCCCTACACAGGAAAAACGGTTTTGTGGTGGCTACAAAATGTTTTGTCAATATGGACCTTACGAAATAAGTTTGTAGTCGTTACAAAATTTATTTTGTAGTCACTGCAAAACTTAATTGGGACAGCAAAAATTGTTTGTAGTCTGTACAAAAAAAAAATTGGTAAGGTCCGTTATGACAAAATATTTTGTGGTGATTGACAAGTATTTTATTTTTCAGTGATAATGATGAGGAGATAAAAACATCCAACCATTGGCCACGAAGCTGAGTTGCAAATGTGCACGCGAGGCATTGAAACAAGGTTGTTCAGAACTATTTTCGACAAACATCACTGGCTTTACACAATTCACTCTGAAACAGACTTCCTGATCTAAAATGTATAGAAGCGAGTTGTGATTATATATACAATTTTACGAAACTACTCAACGTATATTTGTATACACACGAAACGAACACAAGCTTAAAAATATATTTCTATAAGTTTAAACAGTCAGCACGCTAATAATAAACATGTCTTTCGAGCTCTAAACGGCTATAAACGGCCTTTCCAGACTGTGGCACGAGAGAAAACACAAACTGAATTCGTAAAACATGCAGACAAATACACGCGATTCAGTTCAAAGAATACTTCCTACAAACAAAATGTTACAGTCACGTCTTCAAGTCACACAGTAAAAAGGGCAACAGTAAACCACTGTTCGCAAGTTAAGGTTTTTACACCATTTTGTTTAAATGCTTTACTTGCGCTTTGGAAGCTCAGTTTCATTTTCTTTGGAGTGCGCCTCTGATCAGACACGCCTTTAATTTGACTGCACCAATAGGAAAAAAGTTAATTGCGACACCTTACGTCTGTGATTTCTATAAGAACCCTAAGACAATTGAGAGTTAAAGCAATCAAGGCAATAATCATAAAACAGATCTGCAGATCTGCATGTGACAATGTATTGAAGCCAAGTGGTGCAAAAATGTTATCGGCAAAAACTCATGACTCTACACATTAAATACTCTGTTCAGCAACACCTTTAGCGCTGCATCGACTAACGTTTCACACTCCAGGTACACTAGAAATATTAGTTTGATATATATATATATATATATATATATATATATATATATATATATATATATATATATATATTTTTTTTTTTTTTTTTTTTTTTTTTTTTTTTTTTTTTTTTTTTTTGCTGGTAGCTATCTTCCCGCTGTTCGTAGTGACATTGATCTTTATATGTCATATGTATTTCATGTGTATATTAACTGGTACCGTAAAATGAACATAAAAAGCAACGAATGCGAAATTTGTCAAACAAAGTACTAGTAACGAATTAAAAATTACGCCAATTATTTCGTTGCTAGCATTTGGTTAAGCGACGCAGCCGTTATTTAACAGGTCAGCATATGAGTATCAGTAAACCGCATTTTTGAGGTACATTCAAAAAGGACCATACTGAATTTGAACACTTTTATAATCAGTAAAATTTATTTAGGCGCCTATAATGAGGCCACTTTCGTTCGAGAACTTGTCTCAACTTATTGGTATTTCTTTCACAACAAATGTGAAGTGACGTCAATGCTTACGTTTTTGGCGTGTATACAGTTTTATAGTCTCAAATCATTATTTCCATAAAACTGCATACAGTCAGTAGAGGTACGTCAATTTCGCAGATACATTTCAGGTCAGGTTGAACGCAAATAATGCATACTTCATTGTCACGTCTGTGGTTAGCTGGCGGCGGTTATGAAGCGTTTTTGACTTCTGCGAGCCAGTAGCAAATAAGGAAATAACTCGTACGACTGCTACACGTTTGTAATGTTATATACCAATGAATAATCGATTGTAGTCTGTGCGTGTATAGGACTGAGAAATCTAGACTGCTGCCATGTAAATCCGCGAAATCGACGCACCTCTAACAATCAACATTAGCCAGTCACAAACCCCATCATCATGTGATGTGGCCACTCACGCCCATCAATCCCAGCACATCTAAGGTTGCGATTGGCTGATGCAAACTGTATGAGGAAATACATGCATAGTACATCCAGAGTTACAAACACCGTACAATGTCTTTGAAATGGACAGCCGCTCCATGGTAGAAGAAATGCAATACGCTAAATATGTTGCTTGAAAGCCCTAACAGTTTCGATGCACTCGCCCTTATAAGCTGTATCACTACAGTGTGACTTAGCAAGTGGCTTGCCGTATAACCATTCACGCCCCACGTTCTGTGTCAAGGGAAGTCACGAAACTAACGTTCGATCTGGCGTGATATTATATTTCCAAGGCTTGTAAACAGTAAGCGTCCAGGGTCAAGCCTCTATCAAAGAACTGCGTGCACTCATTTCTCAACACTTAATTTATGAAAGAAAGCCGGTCACATGCATAGCCGTGTCTAGACATTTGAAGTAAGTTGGGCCGAGCTAAATCTTAAGTATACACATTTTGTATAGTTTACACAAAATTAGTCAACATTTTTAGTTGGTATTTGTATATTTATTTACCGTAGCAACTCCATTGGCTTATATTTTCTTAGCTACAATTCGGTCATCGTTGGAAAATATTGATTGCACTTATTTAAAACAGCGATACTGAATTAATTACACGTGTATTTACGGAATTGTTTATTTAACAGTAACATTAGGTACACTGTAAGAATGTAATGGAAGTTAATTACCTCTACAAGTGAGGGAAAATTACTCAACATGTGTCAAGGAAAGTTACTCAACTGGTAATGTAATGTTTCATTACATATTGGCGCAGGCCGTCTAGGACAATTTGACATAACGTGCGAGCGAAACTTCCGAGTGGTTTGTGTGGCGAATACACTACCTTGCGAAAATTTTCACACGTATTCGGAAATCAGATTTTCCTCTCAAGGTTGGGGAATATTACCATACATATGATGAGTAATATTACTCACTTTTTTACAGCGTAGGGAAATTGGGGGAGGAGAGGAGTACACAAACCTGGCTCACACTGCATGTACCCCTATGGTGTCTAGTATGAGAGGTATTTAACGACTGTTTTGAGGTTAGCTCCAATCGCCTATTGTGTTTTATTACTATTTACATAACACGGAAAAGCCACGCGGAAAATTTTTCTTTATTGACCTCTGTGTCGAAAGTCTCACGGATCGCTGCCTGGGATGTCCTCTTGCTGTACGTTGAGCAACAATTGCGTTGCAATCGAAACCTTGCCGGTAGAGGCGCTGGGGTGTTTGATGTGCGTTGAAGGGTCGCCCTTAGTTCAACCTTCCTTCAAATTCAAAACGCTTAATACTCCTATGTAAGTGTCTTTCTGCCATTATTTGATTGCAAAGCAAATACCATACATATTTTGAGCTTGTTAAAAATATGTCATATTTTTAACGTACGAATTGACCTAATGTCTGCGTTGAATTTTTGCCTGCGTGTAATATCGTTTTTTGTACTTCAAGATGCGAAGTAGGTATGTATAGGCTACATGGCGTTCTCGTGGGATACTTTGGTAATACAAGTAACCATTAGTTGCTACCTACTACTAACAGAAATTACTCTCAATCGACGATTTCGGATATCCGTGGGACATCCCGCGTATGTCATACTTATTTCCAAAGCGACGCAACACACGTGAAAATATTGCGCTGCACCTCTGAAAAGCGATATTTAATCCGGCCCCAGCAGTGTCCGAGGAAAACAAAAATATATTTTCCTATAAATGTACTTTCAGGACATCCACTGTGTACAGTAGGGATATCCCTTGGATGTACTTGAACGATATCCAGGAGAAATTCTTTTGGAGTATCTTATGGATATACTTTGAGGATTTACCAAAAAATTCTTAAAATTGTAAACTGTTTTAGTGTATTCAAAATTTACTTTACTAAAATCCATACGTCCATATTTCTGTTTGTCAGGGATTATAAAAAATATGATATACCATTAGAATATCCTAGGGATATCCTATGGATGTCCGGGACAAAAATGGGATATCCCTGGGATAGCCTGTGCTGTTAGGGAAACATCAACGGCACTGGTAATTGATAACACCGGTTACCCTGGAACAATTCACACTTCGCCACTGACTACTGACATGCATTAGATGCACAGCACAAAATGTAATGGTGATGATGCTATAATGCTACAACGGGCCGGCCTCCGTAGTGTGGTAGGTAACATGCCGGCCTACGGTGCGAGAGGTTCTTCGTTCGAATCCCAGCCCGGCATGGATGTTTATGTCGATTTCTTAGGTTTAGTTAGTTTAAATGTTGTCCCTCACTAAACCTGAAACGTTCATAAAACCGGGGGAAGTAAATAAACCGTCTAAAATAAATAAAATAAAATACAACGTGCCACGCTTGCCACAACATATTTGTGCATGCTGTGGACCTGAATTCCAATCAATGCTAACTCCAAATTTTATGAATCAGCAAAACAAGTTAATTTCTTTAGTGTGTGCATTTATTTCTGCCTGGAATATTACAGTAACCGAAGTGAAAATATTGTATCTTAATTAGTAACGTATTTAAGATAGACGTCAATGCATACGAAAAAGATATTACATTTTATTACTTTTTAACACATTTTGGAGATAGCAAGGTTTCGAATTCAAGTCTCCATGACGAACAGTAGGATGCATTCACACCAACTTAGCGAGTGAGGTTTATCAATGATAAAACAGCCGCCTAGCATTCAGGAGCATCCGAGCTCGAATCCCTGCACGGCCATTTCGATTTAATTTCTAGGGGATTTCTCGAAATCTCTCCAGGCGATTACTGGAGTGGTTCCTTATTACTTGTCCTGGCCGATTACTTTCTCTATTCTCACGTATACTCCCACATAGGTTGTAAACCATTTGGACGACGCATAAAATACTCAGTACTGCCCCGTGGAGTTGACACGGAACAATACAGATATACAAAGCGGTGAGTAAACATAAGTATTAAGCGTGCGATGTGGGGAATGTCGCTGGGTTGTAACTAATTTGAAGCAATGGGCGTGCACACACTGCATCCTTGCAGTTTATGCTGCAAGTGCCTACACAGTAAAAACTTTTTGTAACTCATTAAAATCTTGCTGCAAAACACTTCAAAAATGCTACAAGTATACAAGTATATGTTAAAAATCTATTAAGTTACAAAATTTATTCGTATAACAATGCACAACACTGTCTTAAAATGATACTTGACAACGAGTTGAAAATAGTTTCTAATTTATTGCACTGTTATGATAGTAATCTCGATAACTGGTTTCGAAAGAACCAGAATAAAATGTAGAAAACAACTGTGAAGGTCATTCCTATGTCGCTTGCTTTTCCCAGGCACGTCACATGCACCTACTGGTACGTTATTATTATCTACGTTATAGTTACAATGTGACGTTAAAGGGGGAGTTCACACAAAATTGTTGATATTTTAATAATTTTTATATTTTTACGAGATATTGTCTTGTAGAAATATATTTTGACTAATTTTCACAGTAACGAAATTTTTTTAGCTTTCATAGTTTTTGTAATGGCAAATAAAAGCCAAAATTGGCATAAAACTGTTTTATACAAGAAACAAAATACAATCGACTTACACAAACGAAATAATTGGCACTGAGGAACAGTGTCTCGGTCTACAACTGGACGTGTATAAAAACACTACATTGAAATTTTTTATACATAAAAAAATACACAAAGTTGACATAAATTTCAAATTCGACAATTTTTTTAAATTGAGAAATATAGTCCATGATATATGTCTAGACGTAGCCCGAGACATTGTTCTTCAGAGAGAATTTTTTCATTTCTTCATGACGGTTGGTTTTCGTTTCGTGTATAAAACCATTTCATGCAAATTTTGGCTTTGACATGACACTATGCATAAGCTATGAAACCTAGAGAATTTTTACTACTGTAAAAATAGTCACAATGCATGCCTATAAAACAAAGTCTCGTACAAATGTAACAGTCACTAAAACAATTAAAATTTTGCAGGGAGCCCCTTTTAAGGCAATGTTTGCATTACCTCGCTGCGCTGCCTTGGTACAGAGGTCACTGGTTCGACTCCAACAAGTACTGCATGGACGAGTAGAGGGGAAAGGAGGAGAGAGAGGAGAGGGAAATCCCCTCTAGCGGTTTTCTGTCCCCATTTCACATAACCGGTAGCCGGTTTGCTTGAACAGCGACTCACTTTCCCTCATGTCCAGGAAAGATAGCTCTATCAGCTGTCATGCATAGATATTGGTAAACAAGCATCATTTAACGTTAATACAGTGGATATTCATGCTAAAAAGAAAAGTGATGTATTTATTTTGCATTTCAACTTAATTCTGACCATAAAAATTATATTTTGCTGTAGCGAAACAGTTTACGAAGTTTGCAATTTTAGCGGGCATGTCATGTAAGCAATAGTATACACGGTGACATCATGCTAGATGGTAAAACCGATTGACTTTTCAGGATTTCGAACTAAACTAGGACAAGGAAATTAATGGTTCCCGTGTCCCTAGTTAACAATTTCGTTGTATAGTAGGCCATATACAGTTCACGAAAATAGTAATGATTTACAGAATGTCAGTACTATCCATACCATTTAAATTCCCGATTACAAACGATCAGTTTCAATTTCCTGCAATTGTTTCAGTTAAATCTGTAGCGTGAATTCCATTTCTCTACTTAATTTCCCCACTACAACTTGAAAACACAATTACTAAATATGACGCCAGGTTTATACTACAACCTCTAAGTAGACTTACTAGGTTACGAATTATTTTTACATTTTCAAATTAATATGGAATATTGCAGGTTTTACTTGGGCCTGCTACATTCACAGAAAATTCCAAGTTTTATGTGTTTACGAGGTAGCTCAAACAACGAACTGTTTATCTCAGCCACGAACGTCTAAGCTTCTCTGTATTGTTCAGTACACGTCGCACAATACGACGCCTAATGAAAATCTCAAGTGCAAGGTACAGTACTATAAAACAATATGCAGTTAAGAGTTACTTTCACTAAATGATTACCGGCCTAGCGACCCTGTCTTCCACTATACAATCATGCTATGACGGAATGCCACGCACACCTCCAGTATAAACATCTGCAGCTCTCGTCAGAAACCTGTCTCCAGCTGTACCTGGTCTCAATGTGCTTGTACACTCCAGTAACTGGTTCAAGGCCCCGCGGGGCGTGTCTACAAAAAATGCCCCAATGACGTGGCGGCATCGCGCTGTCGCCAACAACACGAGTTGATGAGGCTTGTTTGGAAACTGCCGCGTTTGTTGCAGGGAACGTTACACACAGAAATAAATATTTGACTACATATTGCTTTGAAAGTGGCGAAATAAATATTTACTTGAGATAACAAAATATACTGTTGCCAGAGAAAAAGTGCTGAAATCAATAAATCTGACTTTGAAAACCGAACAAACGATGTCCTGTGTATGGCAAAGTACTTCCGCCTGACAATAAAGTATGTGTTTGACACAAATTGAAAAATTTGTACAAAAGTAAATTTTGTTGCCCAACTAGGTCTTTACGTTTGTGTACGCCGTAGTTTGTACTCAAACCTGAAGAGTTATTTAGCAATTTTTGTGGAAATTAGCTTTTAAGCTATATTTGTAATTTTGTATTTAATGATACTACAGCAAGGTACTCACAAGCCTGATAAATAGTTTCTACAGATAACGAAAAGTAAAAGTGTAAAATTTGTTGATATATACCAACGTAAATGTCATTAATTTTACGAGCCATCCATTTATTAAGAAATGTACGTCACCAAATTTCAGTCTTAGTGGCGGATGTTAATGAGCGATACTTAAGTCGAGAGGTCCCGTGTTCAATTCTCAGTAGGCCTACTTTTTTTAATGGTTGTATAGACAGTCAAATATTTAGTTGTTGCGCTAACCAAATGTTACACTTGGACAACAAAACAAATACATCAGAGTGATGCTGTTTCAGTAACAAAAATATTTATTTAACCATATGTACATACAAACGAATTGCTGGGTTGCGCCTAGCACGTTTTGTTTGACACAACTAATAATTGGATGGAGTTATGCAGAAGGGAACCAATCCACAAATTACTGCACCTGAGATATTCAAGGTCAAAGTCTACTGTGTTCATAAAAACCTTGTAGAAATCAATTTTTCTGGCCTCTTCTTTTTATTTAAATATAATGATTTAATTAATTTTATTTTTCTAGGGTATACTTCGTACCTTCTTCTTCTGCTTGGAAAGATTATCTCCAAATAACTTAATTTGTGGATTGGTTCCATTCTGCATAACTCCACCCAATTTATCTCCTTGC
>PNEQ01031719.1:50206-68895 GCA_003012365.1 Medauroidea extradentata
TATATATATATATATATATATATATATATATATATATATATATATATATATATATATATATATATATATATATATATATGCACTGAAGCAAACAGCATCTGGTCATTAGTTGCTCGCTGACACAGCGATATGGGCCTACATTTAGTTAAATAGTTATTATTGACTCAGCGACTTACACGAGGTGTCAAATAAGTCAAGGACCAATTTTGAAAGTGGCACGAACGTACGTTTGGTGGAGTTATAGCTAGAGCCCGGAAAATTTCGCGGATTAAATTACCTGCATGTTAGAATGCACCGTTCTATGCATACTCAAGCCTCGACCATTTGTCCATTAGCTGCTACTCAGTGGAACAGCGGAACGAACAGACGGGGCTTTAATATGCATAGGAAAATGGATTCTAGCCTTCAGGTTATTGAGTCCTCGAAATTTTCCGGGCTCTAGTTATAGCTTGTGCCTAAAAGAAAACGCGAATTTTTCAGGTCCCTACTAAGTGGTCACAATAGGTTCAGTAGCCAGCAGATATTTCATGGTCAGGAACCTGTAGTTTTCTCGAAAATATTTTTTCCACCACTTTATTTCAGTGCGTTACGTGCATATCGGTAGTTCTGTTTCATGATTATTTGCAGCGTGTCTTTGCACCGACACGTCTCTCATTTGACTACACCAAGTAGAACAAGGCTTTCGTGACACTATACGTCTGTGATATGCCAGAAGAACCCAAAGACATTGAGAGTTAAATACATCCAATAAACAGCCTTGAAGCAAAGATTCGTAGCTGTACGTAAGACACCGATGCAAGCAGGTGCATAAATCCTTTTACGAATATTTCCAGTTCATATCTAAGGATTCTTATACATTACTGACTATTAATTCATTTATAAGCGTAGCAGGTTTACGAGTGTATTCACGAAAAAATTTGTCGGTCGCTATCACATTTAATCACGTAACAGATAAGCTGCTATAAGCGAAACTGCGGCTGTGCTTTATTAACAGCTACGTGATACTTTGTAAACGAGTCTCATTTGTGCTAAGCCACGGCGGATAGGGTTTTGATTCCGCCGTAATTGGTATGGCTACACTGTCATCGTAATATCACCGCCACGGCGTCAATGAGTACTTTAGTAGCCCCATATACTTGGCCGGTTTTCACAAAAAAAAAAAAAACTCCCGGTTAAATTCATCCTGTTTCACTGAACTAATGAATATTCTCGGTTTTCAGTAAGTTGAACACTTGCGGATTAATAAGCAGCCTTTTGGTTAACGGAGAAAAAAATATCGTACAAATATGAATTTCAGTAATCATAATTACTATCTCATGTTTTGTCTTCTGTACAACAGTAAAATGTGAACTTATACGAAGAACTACATTTCTAAGCTTTTCTATTGTTCAACTAAAATAGCACGTGTGTTTATTTTAACGTCGCAGAGGGTTCTTGCTGCCAACCAGGTAAAAAGATAAAAGCACAACTGCCACTATGGTAATCAGTAGTTGGTAAATGTAAAGTAGCAACGTATGTCAATACATATTTAAGATGAATCTTTTCTGGTCTCTGTAGCAGCAACTATGGCGACTAATTAAGACACAGGTGCTATTGCATAATTATTTCACAAAAAGTAGGCTATTTCAGAAACATGATTGTAATTTTTTTTACAAATATCAGAAGGGAAACTTGTTACCCAGATTGGACATAATTAATAATTGCAACAATTTTCGGTTGGACCTAGACACAAAATACACACGATGTAAACCCTTACACCTAACATAAATATATGAGATAAGTTAACTTCTTCGGGCATACATTTCTTTATAGCTTTAGATGTTGGAAATGCCTACAAAATTGGTTTCGTACTGAACTCGAAAGGTGACCCGGTCTTTTTTCACCATCAAAACAATGAGTAGATATACCTAATTTTCGTGAAAACATTGTTTTGCACTATCTTATTTGCATACCTTGGGTGGCTTTGAGAAGATACATATATCATTTGACAGTACTTATCTAAGTATGGTTACTACTATTCCACACGTTTGGGATTTTCTGGTAGAATCAATAGCGTGAATGACAAACACATTCGATGTGCAGATCAGCCATTGAAACAGGCAGATGCAAAAAAACATTCCGCAAAAGTTAGGCGTCTCTACAAATAAGTTGAGGAGTTGGTTTTTTTTTTTTTTTTTTTTGTGACTGGGATAACTGTTAACCAACACACAGCTAAAGCAACGTTTATTAAGAATGAATGCCATCAGAGATTGAAACTGACGGCATTGTATACTGGGCCTTACTTGATATAGCACCGGCTATGTGTTAGGTTACTGAGTAACAAGTGCAGCATACTGTATGCACACACGACTGAAGAGGCTAAAATGAGCACGTGATAACTGTCGTCACGTATTGCGCAACACACGCACGTAAATTCAAGAAGGTGCCTGTTGCAGTAAGTTGTCACTATAGTAACAAGTTGCCGCGGCACCAGAATGAATAAACAGACAGACAAACAACTATTATGACGTTTGCAAACATAGCAATAGAAATAAAAGAAACAAAGATGAAAGGAATTGCTAGAACAGATGATTGCACAATACAACACAACAAGGTCAACAAGGACGGGACCGGAGGACTCTTCGAAAACAGGAGCGACGTTCCGAGACATTAAGCTTCCTCTAGTCTCCTTCAAGGACATATATATATATATATATATATATATATATATATATATATATATATATATATATATATATATATATATATATATATATATATATATATATATATATATATATATATATATATATATATATATATATATATATATATCATAAGTAACGTATCTATAAGGTCATTCGGGATAAAGTGAGCACTAAAACTTAAACATTTGAAAAATATCACTAGCCGTTACTGCATATAGTTCAACATTAACTATAGATTCCTTATTGCTTGTATGGTTGACAACGAAATTACGCAATATAGACGCAAGTGTTTTCCCATTTAAATTCAACAGTACAGAAACCAAATCAACCGAAATCGATAAAATTGTATTTTATATAATTAATGAAATATTTTTATTAAACTGTATGGATTAATACTGACTGCACAACTTATCTTAAAAAAGCAAACATCAAGTGACATGTCCAGAGAGGTTAGATATTTCCCGTCGTTAGTCGTTACGCGCGGAAAGATACAAATTGGCTGGAAACAGAACTTTAGCAGAGGTTTTTTGAGTGCTTATTCTATCCCGAACTACCTATAGTACTGTATGCATGTTGCCTACTTGTTTCCTGTTGGTCACACTGACTCGTTTTGTTTACATTTTCTCATTTTTGTCCACGATTTAATTTTAGGCTTAGAGATGAGGAAAAACGTAAAAAAAATTTGTGTCTCCGTACTTTACAAAGCAGCGTAGCTAACTGTGCTTTGGGTGGTTATAAATATCTTCAAAGACGAATCACAAATATTCAGTAGCGGCACAGTAGAGTTGTCATTGGCCCAGTCAGACGAGGACACGTTAATAACGAGACGTTAAGGCCTTGTTACCGAGTTTTGCAGTGATTTCGAAAATATTTTTATTGCTACCTAATACACATATCAAAAATTTGCTCCACAGTTTTGACACTCATATGTTATAATTTGTAGCTGAATTTTTTTTTTGTAGAAATGTACTGAACGGTTTTTTAGATTTCATCACTCAAATTGCCACGTTTTTTGTCGTGAAAATAAGCAAAAATTAAGCAAAATATTTTTTTGCTGACAAATAGTACATTAATTTACAAAACGCATCCATAGTATTGTGCATCGTGCGACTGCACATTGACACAAACTTTTTAAAGCTTTTGGTTAAAAAATATTTGAGTTATTGTCACCAGTCTGGAAAAACTCGTGAAAAAGCCCTTAATGTCAGATATGAAAATGTTGTATTAAAGCTTAGCAAATACTCAACTTTTTAACAAAAAAATAATAATTGTTCATTGTTGTGCTGCGCGTTTCCTGCCAACAAGAACTAACTGTTAGTGTGACGTGTTTTAGATTTCACATAACTTCAGACAATTTGGCAGTTCAGGACACTCACTGTTTATAAGTGTTGTACGTGCTTAAAGCAATGCCAGTCGACACGTTCGGTACTAAAATAAAGATATGAGATGTCAGTCTCATCGTACGTGCAGTACATTTGAGCTTTTACTGTGGCTAACATAACGTCGCGTAAACAGTTAGTTTTTAACAAACTGTCTAAATTTGCTGCAGTAATGAGTAAATTAACCCAGAGTAATTTTTTTTTGTAAATCTTAAAAGACATTTCTTCGGTGTTTCTCAAAATTTTGTAAACGTACTAAAATTTTCATTGTTAAATTATACGTTTGATGATTTATAAGGCTTTCCGTTGGAAAGACTTAGGAAAAGTATGTCAAAGTCATATAGGTTGGTCGGAGTTGTCCATACAAACCACATATTCTGTAATACAATTCTATTTAATACAGTGAATATTCATTTTAACTGTGTGCTTCAGAGTAAAGAAAGTTGTGTCACTGAACCGTACCCTGAATTTAAAAAAATTAACAAATCAAGCAAACATCACGAAAGTCACCTTCGTCTACGGTAAGGTACGCGGCACCTAAGCGCAAGGATGCAGGTTCGAATCACTGTGGGTCCACACAGTTTAGTTACATGTATAATTGTTTGTTAAAATGATTTTTAGTACATTAGTTTGGCGTAGTAAACTGAACGTTCTGAATTTAATTTAAATTATTTTTGCAAGTACAGGTACATGTCGACACCTTGTAATTTTACTAGCATATTACTTATGTTACATTTCTTGGAAGGAAAACCTTTGTAGATACAGGAGAAATTTCTTTGGCAACAGGGTTTCCAAGGATCTTCCTTGTAAAAGTACGAACATTTTCTTAGAGTGCATAATGTGCAACGTAGCGTCGAAAGACTACATTAACGTACATGTAGAATTTGGGGAGGGAACACAGAGATATGGTATTAAGTATATCCCTATAGTGGTGGGATGACAGAATGCAAAGTGTACGACATACACGAGAGTCACGAGTGATTGGATGTTTATAACGCTCAGCGTCTCGGGGTTATACAAACAGATCACAGGCGTGTGGTGCCGCAGTAACCTTGTTATGACCAAAGCGAGAGACGTCCTCGCATACAATCACATGCACAGCCAAACACCACGAAGTACAACTGCAGATGTGCACTAAAGCAATTAATCAATTTTTGTTCACTAACATCTGGAGTTAATGTGGTTTCCCAATTATCACAGGCTCATCCGGTAATTGTTTTCCGAGTCACGAGACCACGTTAAATTGGATGAAGTAATACAGACTGGAACCAATCCGCAAAGTAATTTATTTTGAGATTATATAACAATTCCCAGTAGAAGAAAAAGGTAAGAAGTATATCCTAGGAAAAGAACAAGCATTAAATCATAATATTGGAATAAAAATAAGAGGCTAGCGGTTTCTACAATGTTTGTGTGGACAAAGAAGACTTTGACCTTGAAAATCTCAGCTCTAATAACGTGTGGATTGGTTTCCTTCTGCATAACTCCATCCAATTGTTCGTGACGGAACGATGTCAGAGGCGAGTGGATAAGGGATACAGGTCGCGTAGATCCACGTAGTAGGAACTTGTTTCTTTTAATGCACTCGACAACAAACAGTAAGGTGGCTCTAGGTAAGCCACATTCGTGTGTGGAACACATTAGCGATGGAGTGCTAAGGGTGTCGTTGACCTGTGTATGTAATGCCGTATCACCTCTACGCGCAATACACTCAACTGACGTGCAGTGCTTTACAATTATTCTTTTTCCTGTGGAATGTAGAGCGGTAACCATCTACTTTATATCATGAGCATTAGCGTTTAAAGTTAACGCACACTTCGTTTTTTTCTATTCCGGTTAATACTTTCCAACATATGGCAGTTTGAGTAAGTAAGACGTTTGTAGCCTCTCTGAAGGACTCGGAAGTAATGTTATTAATAACAGTACTACATTTCCAAATTTACAGCGCCATAGTTTGAAGTATATGTTCTTGTCCCAGTGCGTGTTAGTTAGCTCCGTCAAAAAAAAAAAAAAGAATAATCACAACTAGCTGCACTATGTTTCAAGACAATAGCAGAGTTAAGCTACCGCATTCAGAAGCGAGAAATATCAGGAACCAGTTTATATAGAACGTTGCAAAATTGCACGTCAATGTTTTGGAGTAACCAACTTCCCATTTAGAGGAACAAAAAGTATTGCATGTACATACCTTAAAACTGAAAATGACTTAACGACTCTTTTATACTATTTATACTTTTCATAATTGTCAACTGCGAGTACATAAAATTATCTTGTCGCTGCTTAATATTCGGAGTTCACCACAAGTATACAGGATGTTAATGAATGGCGTTTAAAACTCTCTGTCACTCTGTAAGGGATGCTATGACGAGTAAAATTATACAGGATACTTGTCGTAAATACTGGGAAGTGCCTGAAAAATGCCACATACATTATGGTCTGTGAGGTATGAACACTACGTCTCAATGGCAACAAGTGGCGCATTTCGTGACGTTTCCCCATCCACTCTGATAGCTAATCTCTTACCTTGTGTGTGTATTAGCAGTTATAACCACAGTACTACAGAAATTACTAGACTGGCAGTGATAGTATGCAGGTGACGCCAATGGAATCGGACCGAAGGGGCTTCAGCGGGAGTCTAGTATTATTTTTATCCATATCTTAACCGATGAACTGTCAGATCTGCCCATTTTATGCACTGGTTGACTTCTCAAAAATAATTATTTGCTACATCAATACAGATTTTGAACCTCTCATAAGACAACTTATGTGCCGTTTATGTGGCACTTTCCAGCATTTGCGACACCAAGTGTCTTATATAATTTTACTCGTCTTAGCATCCCTTACAGAGTGACGGAAAGTTTTAAACGTCGTTCATTAACATCCTGTATGCCGTTATTCAGGGTTACCATACCTGCGAATAATATTTTTTTATAATTTTCCAAAGTCATTCCACGCATGAAAATGTGCCAGAACATTTAATGCCACCGTGTTTTGCAAAACAGTGTATCAGCCTACACTTACTGTGATATAAGGATGGTTACGTAACAGTTAAAAGACGGGTCACAAATATTCAACAGCGGCGCAACAGGGTTATCATTGGCCCAGTCAGACGGAGAATAGTCAGTAACAAAAGAAGATCGTCAGATGTGGACATGTCGTACTGAAGCCTAACTAACAACAAACGTTTCCCGTGATTAATCAGTGTGTCTACGTGGAGTCCTTCGCATTCCCACTTAATCGTGCTACTGTGGAACGCCATTGCATATATTAACTACATATCTACACAGTAACAAATAATTTGTAAAACTACTATACCGATGTAAAGAAGTGTTAATAAAGTAGGTATGTTAAAATTGTTTCCCTTACATCAATGGTTGCTTTAGTGAACATGTTAAGAAAACAGTCAGATCTATACCGATGTTAAGGGCTTGTTCCCGAGTTTTTTCAGACTGGTGCCAATAACTGAAATATTTTTTAACCAAAAGTTTTGAAAAAATTTGAGTCAATGTGCAATTACACGATGCACAATACTATGTACGCGTTGTTTAAATATAATGTACCATTCGCCAGCAAAAAAATTATTTCCTTAATTTTTGCTTATTTTCACGACGAGAAACGTGGTATTTTGGGTAATGAAATATAAGAAACCGTTCAGTATAATTCTACAAAAAAATTCAGCTACAAATTATAACATATAAGTGTCAAAACTGTGCAGCGAAATTTTGATATGAGTATTAGGTAGCAATAAAAAATATTTTCGTAATCACTGCAAAACTCCGTTAACAAGGCCTTAACGGAATTGTATAGTAATAATGCTCAACATTTTCTCTTTTTATTAGCTAAAGTATTGTAAGTTTGACATACTGCGTATGGATTAATTACTTCTATTACTCTTTGGAAAGTTTTTTTACAGTGTGGTTAGTCATATTTGTTTGAATGGTAGGCACTGTCCGATTCTGTATTCCTAAGAAACATGGTCCTGACCCCGCGCGGCATGCAATGTAAGTCATCAGTAGAAACATGGAAAATTCGTGTTATTTTCTGACAGCTGACTCGACTCCAAGTGACGTCTCCCGCTGGCCGATATTATCGTGACTTGCCGCGGAGAGTACTTACACTGTAGAGAGACCAATCTCTTTAAAGACGTAACACACGTGAATGACAACACATAAAAGTTCAAGGCAAATTGAATCGCAGTTTATGCTATGTTATGTATAGGAAAGTGGAGTTTAGTCTGCTACCAAATGATAACGCGAATTTCGCATGTCTCTAGTCATCAGACCTGTAGTATAGTAACGGTGCGTTTTCAAACCTAAAATGATATAACTCTATTATGTCTGTCTACATGTGAGGATTGTTGGTGTCAGAATATTGACACGCAATGTTGCAACATACAGTAGAGCCTCCTGCAGTCAAAGCCCCTACGAGCACACTCACAGCTATGGCGCCGACATTACATTTCGCTTCTGTGTACCGAGGTACTCTGCAAACGTAACGTG
Organism: Medauroidea extradentata; assembly: GCA_003012365.1. Lineage (NCBI taxonomy): Eukaryota > Metazoa > Arthropoda > Insecta > Phasmatodea > Phasmatidae > Medauroidea > Medauroidea extradentata. The sequence goes on from PNEQ01031719.1 coordinate 58,772, forward strand.
GCATGGTCACACGCAACCTTGTGCAACACCCGCACAGCTGTGTGAACCCGCAGGAATACTACGGTTTACAAAATCTCAGGGAAATATGGCAGTTCTGAGGACAGATGTCTATTAAACAATGTAAAGGCAGGCACAATGAAATACAAAATTTGCCGTCTCAAGTTTATGTTAGTGGCAAACATGTCGATGGATATTACGTAATTATTGCGTCATAATTTTACGACAGATAGATATTTTTTTTCAATATGGCGATGCACGGCGTTAAAACTGCAACCAACAAGGCTGTAACCGTTGCCTTTAGAAACACTAAAATTGGCTACATCTAACAGCGAAACATCTCCACAGATTTCTGGTGGAAATACTTTAGTACCAGCTTGTCTCAATGCTTTATAAAAAATGTATAAATGCACATATGTAACTCTGCTTCATAGATCGTTATAGAATGTTTCTAGCTCTGAATCTCTTGGAGTTCCACCGGCAAATCACAGACGTGTGTTGTCGCCGCAACCTTGTTCTTATTGGCCTAGTCAAAAGAGCTACGCCCTCTGCAATAAAGACACGCTGCTAACAACTATCAAGCAGAACTGGAAATACAATTTGGTCCATAGTTATTATCATGAAAAATCAATGGCTTTACGCAACGAATCGCAGGATTGCGTAATCACCTGAAGATGACTATCCACGTGGTGTATGTACGGTTATGTAACCTGTCACGCGTGTTATTTTCCACGTGAAACTGTTAACCTTATTCCGATTATGTTTATCATTTCAAAGAACGCAAACTTCTGTAACTTGGAAAACGCAGCCCGTTTGTTAGAAACATGATTTACGGACTTATCGTATGTAAGATATTTATTCTGCTGTAACACAAAAAATATCATTCGGATTGGTGAGAAAAAAAACTAGAAACCTGCACTGGCTTTTAATATAAACTATTCCAGCCCCAAAGGAAAGACAAGTACAAAAACACCGCACAAATGTTTTGCGAGACGCGTGCAGTGATAATGCAGTTAGTTGTCGTCGAGCGTGGTAATGGTGCCTATATAGCTCCCCGCCTCAAAGGCGGAAAACTACAGCCGGTACACAGCCATGTCAAGATGGCCGACTGGAAGGTCGTCTTTTCCGCGTTCAAGTCCAAGAAGTGAGGACAGCTCAGGACGACACGACCCGCGCATCACGCCTCGTCCAAGCCTCTAGGCGCAAGTCAATAAACTAACGTGCTGTCTGTCATCTCATAGATTACTCGCCTCTTTGAGACTTTGTTCCTGACTGTATCATTACATGACGTAATATTTCAGCTTAATGTCAGTTGTACCCGCATATGCCTTATTACATATCCGTAACTATGCCTTAAAGGCTCCGCAAAGCCACACGTTTTCCTCATTTTAGACAGAGATAGTACCACTGGATTTAGTTTCTTGGATATACTCCATTGCGAAATGAATGACTGTCAAATTTGTTTAGTTTTCTTTGACAGTCTTTCATTTCGCAATGGAGTATGTTATGTCCAAGCAACTAAATCCAGTCATGCACTCCCATTGAACAGTTCTTTCAAAAATCAGTGAGAGTACCAGCTTTGAAGATTCTTGGCAGACCTAAGTGGGTACTTATTATACACGAATGCAACGTTCTTTGAATACTATACCTAAGCTCACATCGCTTACGGACGTTTAATTTTCGAATAAGCTTGAATCAGTTGGCATGGGGTGGTGTGTTGCAAAGTAAGCTGTGCTTTGTAATTTCTGTACAAATTCATCAGTCGAAGCACGAGTGTGGCGTCACTTCTAATAGGCAACTCTCGAGTTTGTACAGGCGTCGCGAAGTGTAGCTTAGCTTGCAACACACCACGCCACTGCTTGAATCGACCGAAGCTCTTCACGCCGCTCGGCGACTTGTAGGGCGGCAACCCTAAGAGTGGGTAATTGTCACCATCTTGAATTTTTGTATTTTGTGGCATTACTTTTCTTCTGGGTACATTTTTGAAAATTTAATCTATCTACGGAATGAATCCACATTAATAGAATTTTAGACACTGTAAATATATTTTCGTCGATACTGCTGTTACAAATCGAGCCGCAGTTCGAAAATTCATATCACTTTCTTAACTGCAGTTCGATGAGTAACAACAGTAGAGGAAATAAAGATTAATGGTGTTTAAAATTCTATCAATATGTATTATATTCCGTAGCTAGGTTAAATTTCCAAATATTTACCCAGAAGAAAAGTTATGGCACAAAATACACAAATTCAAGATAGTAACTATCATCCACACTAAAGACGTTTCTTTAGAGATGCCAAGGCACAGAATATTTAGGAATACAGAAGCGAAATAGCCGGTAGGACGGCGAACTCAGTCATACACGCCAGCAAAATGGCTTCCCTGGCCGACAACATGGCATATCAACGTAAGGTGGCTGCCCTGATAGCCGGCAGCTAGGCAAATTGGAAACCTGCCGTAACATGCAGAAACCAAACATACAAGGGGCTGGTATCAACAACCTCGGGAAGCCAACAAGCGATGAAGTTCGCTCGTATCAAATGAGCCTCTACGTCATTTAACGTCTGTATTACTATATAGTTAGGGACCCTGGTTTTCCGCAAAAAATAATTTTTGCCCCACTATGTTTCAGTGCCTTACGTGCACATCTGCAATTCTGCTTCATGATTACTGACAGCGTGTCTATATGAAGAGCCGTATATCATTTGTCTGAGCCAATTACAATAAAATCTCTTCAACACCTTACTGCTGTGATTTGCCGGTAGAATCCCAAGGCTCGAGAGAGTTAAAATATCCAATCACTGACCACGACACAGAACTGCAGATGTGCACGTAAGGCAGTGAAACAAAGTGGGGCGAAATTCTTTTCGCGTAAATAAGGGGTCCTTATATATAGTCCGTGGCCAAGGTATATTGAAGGTAAGTGATTGGTGGATAAAGTACCTGATTGTAACGGCTGCGCACCACGACGAAAACGACGACGGCCAACATGACGACCCCGCAGACGAGGATGCCGATGGCGGCGTGCCTTGTCGCGGCATCTGTGTGGCGTCGATCACCGCCGTCCGTGGAGGGAGGCAGACTGCAGTCCGCGCATGTAAGTACAGCGGCGCCGAAGACAGCGAACACCACCCCCAAGACGACGCAGAGCGCCACGGCGAGGCGCTCCCCCCACTGGTCTGCCGACTCGTTCGACATCGCGGCCGCGACTGAGTTGCTAGGGAAGCCCCTCTCTCTGAGCGGACATCGCCGCGACCTCCCCTCCCACGACCTGTCCTCCCCCCCCCTGCCACCACATACACTCCAACACACTTTCCTCTGCTGCGCATGCGCCGTGACCTCGGCTTCTATGTTTACATTCCCCTAGCCGACACACCACTCGCCGAACTGGTTCTTGTCGACGTCATTTACCTCGGAGGAAATCCTCGGAAGAAGTATTTCCTCGGAAAATAACCAATCTACTTGAACATAACTAGAAACTTGAAAATTTCGTGTTTTTTTCTAAAGCACAAGCTAGAATTCAAAGAGCTGTAATGTCCTGTTACATTCGCAATTGGCGCCTGAACTATTTGTAGGGAGAGGAAAAATTTGCGAATTGAATGACCTGCATGATAGAATTTACCGTCCTATGCATTCTTAAGCCCGGTATTGTCTGTCCAGTAGCTACTACATAATGGAACATCAGACAAAGAACTAATAGATAGGGACTGGAAAACTTTGCGAATTCAACGACCTGTAGGCTAGAATCCATTGTACTATTCATACCCAAGCCTCGTCTATTCGTTCATTGTCTGCTGTTCCACTGAGTAGCAGCTAGTTGACAAATAGTCGGGACCTGAGTATGTATAGTATAATGGATTCTAGCTTACAGGTAATTGAATTCTCGAAATTTTCCAGTCTCTACTAATATACAAGGTTGAGTATCCATACGAAAGAGTATCCTAACATGCAGATAACTGAATTCGCGAGTTTTCTGTTTCACTAGGTACTTGTTTGTCACCTCCTGGAGGTTGCTGAACTATTGGTGAATAAGTAACAGAATCCAAGTCTTATCAGTCACTCGGCCAGAGAGCAACAAGTGAGCATTTACTATCTGTCTGAGTACTCAGTCATACTGGAAGACTACCCTGCAAGTTAGTGGATGCGCGACTTTTTCTAGACACTCGACGTAACCACAGAACCGGAAATTTCGCGGGTTCAACGCCGTGCATGCTGAACTCCACAGTCCTGTGTGCACTTTGTCGTTAGCTTTCTTGTTCGTTGGATGTCGCTCCAGAGAGTGGACAGCTGTACACGTTACAAGGCAGAGCTGTAGTAGTGCGTGTTTTCATTGTAGGTCTACTATTGACTCGAAGACGTCAAGGATGAGCTTCATTAACGGTGGGCCAGACATGAAAGTCATTTACGTACACAAGAGTTTAAAGTATACAGCATCCTCAATGAATTATAGAATTTTGCGGCTAACTAAACAGACTCAGATTATTTTTTTATCCTCCGATGGACTGGTAACAAAAAAAAAATGGGGGAATGAATTGTAAAATGCTTTTACTGTCGAAATAAACGTACTGCATCTTTCAGCTCCTTTCCAACAAAACCACCACATGGCTGAAATACTTGTAGGGTATACTGGTGCGACATCTTTGCAATATCCTCTGCAGAGAAAGTTGCCAGCACTGAACGTGGTTGGGTGGGGTGGAGGGGTTTATCAATTGCGGTGTGTTATGATTGTTTTCAATCACTTCATAGTCATCCCGTGAAGAAACGAAACTGCAATCACAACAACTGTTGTGACATGGGTGGTCTTACGACTTAAGCCAGCTTAAGTCGTTAGTCCTCCAATTGTAAATTTAGAATTGTTCACCTATGATCTATAGAACGTACAAATTGTTTTCCTCAGACAATAATAGAGGGAGCTAGAGGCCATAATAGCAAGGTGAATACATTAATTTACCAGGACTTCAAAAACTTTCAACTTGATTGTTTCAAAACAACATTATCTGACTTACGTCATTAGTTCACCCAGGTCCTCCATTGATGTAACTCGTACGTGTAAAATACACAACATGTTTGAAAGAACAAGGTATAATAGTTAGCCGGCAACTTTCTTTGCAGATAGTATTGGAAAGCTGGTGTGCCGATAATACAATTGCCTCAGTAGTGATTATGTTGAAACCTACCTGTAAAATACACACATCTATTGACAGTAAAGTCATATTATAGTTAATTCCCGTTTATTTACAGCCCATCGGGGGTAAAAAAAAACATTAACCCCCGTAACTATATGCGTTTCTAGACGGAAACTGCGGAATTCAATATGACAACCTTGTCAATAAGAGTCACTGCATGCAACAACGCTCGCTTTGACCTCTCCAACGGCACTGGCCTTACTTGATTTGACGGTATGTAGTTCAGCAGAATGAATCAGAGAAAGTTACTGCCTTTGGAGAGCTCAAACGCCGGTCATGATCCATCACTTCTACTTATTTATGATAATAATATTTGTTATTCCTAAACGAGAGCAGATGCAGAAAATTTGTTTGTACAGTTTTGATAAAATTTTTTTTACTATGTAGTAATTTTTTCTGGGCAAAAACTATACAGATTGGCCAGTTACTTCATAAATGAGGATTTCCTTACTTTCATAACTAGCTTAAACCATTGTGTATTTTGTTTTGTTAAAATTTTAACACAGTATACACTGTTTAAAAAAAATACTGTGTAACAGTTTTCGATATCAGCTCTCGTACAGAACTAAAAAATATTTATCTTAAAAGCACCAGAAAAGATGAAGCATATCCTTTCGTGGCAGGACTTCCACCCCGAAATTCGCTGTCTTGTACTGGATACTTCTATGGTACAGCGCAACACACAGGAAATGTGACATCCATTAGCAAACTCACGTCGCGTCGTGTATGGGAATTCTAACCCTCTGTCAGATGATTTAGCACAATTTCTGGGTTTTTGTACATGGGAATATCCCACTTTCTGGAGAACATTAAAACATCTTTAAGAATGTAAAGTCGTACTTTGTTGCGTACAGAGAGAAACACGCGATAAGCAGAAGAATAAAATTAACAGAAACATTTTGTTTTAAGAGGAGCTCATTAGAACGGCAGATAACTTTCTAAGGTCGTGGAAATCTCGTGACATCATGTCTCGCAATAATAAAGATTAATTTCCTTGGAACTTCTCAGAAGCATCGTGATCTCTTCACTCGCGGATACAGAGCCCACTTTCCTCTCTCATTTATTTCTTTAGGAAAAGATAGCCAGAGACATGGATCTTTTGCGAGTTCATTTGATAAGAAGTTAGACTTCGATCTCCTAAGCAAGTTAGTTACTTCCTCGATTGAGCCACTGTTTATTAAACTCGACTTTTAGAACCCTGAAACATTTTTTTAAACATGAATGAAAACACGTATAACGGCTTTATGTTGTCAGATTCACAATTGGCCAGTCACTCGAGCCAGTGGCCAAGGAACAAGTAGCTGAGGAATGAGTGTACATAAAAAGGGCTGTGAAGTCCACCCGGCAGGTTCTTGAAAACAAAAAATTTCCACATCTATAAAAACTAATCTATTAGAAAGGTTAAAAAAAAAGGATAAAGTCTCCTACGCTGTAACAACTACGGGTACACGAAAAAAAGTAATTTACAGCAGCTACAACATATTTTGTGGGCATTTACTTTGCAAAATTTACTTTGTGAACACAACAAAATCATTATGTTGACACCACTAAAATATTGTGGATACCACAAAATTATTTTGTGGTCACTTACGCAATAATTCCGCAGGGAAGACTTTCTACAAAATTTTTCTTTCTGTGTAAATTTATACATGTCAAGTGTAAGGTAAGGAATGTGTGATTTATGTTCTTTTTTAGATCAATTTAAAATTATTGCACTGCACAGTAAAATCCGTATACACGGCTGTGAAATTTCACGAAAGCCATAATTTTGTGGCGAAAATAATTCTGCATAATTTTGTTTCAGTGTCTCACGTGTACATCTGCAACTGGTTCGTTGTTATTGGCGATGTTTCTTTGTTTAGACGTGTTTCTATCTGGCTGTATGAATCAGAATAAGGCTATTGTGACATAATACATCTGTTATTTACCAATTAGAACCCCAAGAGATGTGAAGACTTGAAATTAATGACCATGAAGTAAAGCTGCAGATGGCGTAAGTAAGACTTTGGAACTAGCTGGTCCTATAATATATCGCGAAAATCAAGTGCCTCTAGTAATGGTATATACATGCGCATAACTACCGGTGTACCTCGTAAATATATCTTCATTATAATATTATAAACAAAACGAGAAGCCACGATAAAACGCACAATAATAACATATGATAAAGAAGGAACTTTAATTAAAAAATATATTCTTTGGTGTAATGGAGCCGACCTCCATGACGTAACTGAATACGCACCGGCTTACAGTTCGAGAGGTTCAGGGTTAGATTCTCAAGCCTGGCTGCGAGAAAATTTGTGTAAGTCCAGATAATCACAAAATTTGTTTGGTATTAATTATCTGAACGCAACTCGGAAATCACGCGTACTAGCCTTGTCATTAACTGAGTGACAGTGGCACAGTGACAGGGTGATTAAGCCATGCCATTGTGTCAAACATTAGATTTAAAAAATTTGCTACAAAAACTATGTACGTATATATATATATATATATATATATATATATATATATATATATATATATATATATATATATATATATATATGAACTATTGCTACGGCGCTGAGGTGTTTCATTTCAACTCTTAATGTAAAATATAAATATTCCGATTTTGAATTTGGTTGTTTATTACATACGGTATTAGTGTTCAATTAAAATAACATGTTTTGATTTTAACTGATAAGAAATATCACTTTACTCTTAACATTTTCAGCGGTTATTTGGGAACATCTTCATTTCTGACTCGGGATTATTTATCACACGCAACCTCGGTAAATTTATCAAACACGTAGGTGTAGTTTGCTTTCTTTAAGGCCACTCGTTCGTATTTAAACTATTTTGTGAGTTTAGTATTTTTAAGTTCTGAAGAGGAGCAGATGTTGCGAAACCATATAACTGTTGTGCTATGTAGTTTTTTTAAACATAACATGCTACAATTTTGGCTGATTATCGACTTCATTATTTTTTATTTGAGTCGATAACCAGCCTAAATTACAAAAACATACGTTTTCAAAAGATTAGGCTACCTAATACAAACAGCCTCTAACATTTCTATGTAACGGTTTTGTGATGTTTGCTCCCTGTTAGGATTAAAAAAAAAATTCCTTAAGTAGTATGTGGCCTTAAACGAAAAACTATTTTTTGTCGTTTATTTATTTATTTATTTTCGGTGCAGGTGCTGAGTTATATGTACTAACTCCGTTCTGCGAGCGGTGCTGGCTTTTTGCCCGTGTGGCAGGTGTTGCAACTAATTCAGAGCAGATATACAGGTTCTAGGATTCCTTGTCCAGAGAAGTCACTCGAAGCTTGTCTGACCAGTCGCGTTTATTCCGTGCTGTAGGCACTGCCTTGTCTCTAGAGAACGGAATAATTCGCAAGTTCACTGACCTGCAGCAATCCGTCAAGAATATCTGTAGAGACACTGGCGTTTTGTGAAAATAATCTTGGGCCATCTTGTCACAGAATATGTAGGAATACAGAAGTGAAATAGCCGGTAGGAGCGCGAACTCAGTGACACACGCCAGCAAAATGGCTTCCCTGGCCAGGAAGATGGCGGAAACTCCTACCGCCAACCAGCGTAAGGCGGCTGTCCTGCTAGCCGGCAGCCAGGCCGATAAGAAATCTGACGTAACATGCAGGAGCCAAACAAACACGGGGCTGGTATTAACAACCTCGGGCAGCCAATAAGCAGCAGAGTTCGCTCGTGTCAATTGAGCCGCCACGTCATTTCACGTCTGTATAACTATTTAGTCTGTGATCCAGTTTCGAACACTCACGTGCAAACCTACATCCCTGCTTCGTTGTTATTGGCCGTATTTATTTGTGCATATACCTCGATCATTTTACTGTGCCAATCAGAACAGGGTACTGCGACACCTCACAGATGTGAACATTCAAAACTTCCTATCACTGACCACGACACGTAGCTGCAGATATGCAAGTAAGGCTACTGATACAAGTTAGTGCGAAAAACTTTTCACAAAAAAAAACAGCGTGTCTAAATATCTGTGCGCTCAAGAGAAAGTAGTTCCTCATTTGTTACTCTCTGATGGAGCAATACCTCATGATTTGCCATCCGTTTAGTTGTCTCAATATTACTTACTCGGCATCCTCCAGTAGGTGCCAAGTTAGCCTAGGGCCAGCCGCAAAAGCACGTCACTTTCAGCTGTTTGAATCCTAGTTTCTACTTGAGAGAACACTTAAGGTTTTCCAGGTCCCTATACTGCTCTCCAGCGGTGGCTCGTAGGTTGTTGCCAGGGAGTGCACAAGTTGCAGAGAACTGTACAGGGTTGTGCGCTAGTTGACGCTACAGCCACTGACACACTGGTATGTAGGTGCAGCTTATAACTGACTGCTCACAACACAATAAGTATCCAGTAGATATTTCATGTTCATTGGTACACGGTAGCTCGTGAACAGGAGTGTACAGTTCACGGCAATTTGTGCCCTGCCCGCCAACAACCCTCGAGCTGCCACTGCTAATCTCGCGTAGGCACTTTTGAAGTACACTGTCCCTCCCTCAGTTTCCTGCCAGTCCGTAGTCGCGTATTGTTTTTAGACCTTGATTTTCAGGTAAGTGTGCGTAAACAATCCGTCATACTACTAGTCTCATGATCAGTGACGAAATGTAGGTGAGTATGTTACGTGTAAGGACAAGAAATTTTAGCCCGAAATAATTTGGACCATCTTGTTTCCATGCCTTGTACATCTGCAGCTATGCCAGGCAATATCACAACAATGACTACTGACCGTATGCATCTGTATACATACCTCATTCATTTTCTTTGCCTACCAGAACAAGGTAACTGCGACACCATACACCTGCGGTTTGGGGGTAGAAACCCAAGACTCTCAGATTAAGAATCATCTAATAACTGACCATGAAGCAGAGATGCAGATGTGCACGTAAGGCAATAAAACAGGCTTCTCACGATAAT
>PNEQ01031719.1:68995-125801 GCA_003012365.1 Medauroidea extradentata
TTTTTTTTTTTTTTTTTTTTTTGCTAGCAGCCAAACAAAACCCGCGCGTGTCTGTTATCTGCTGTCAGGAAAGCATTGGATTCATTATGTGAAGGCCGAGTTTCCCTTTCCCACCAACACGAACAGTCCCCGTCATAGCCTTCCATAGCAGGAACATGGGGATTTCCGTTTCCATTTTGTTAGTCGAGTAAGGGCTTTTATCTAGCGCAAATAAATACTTCGCGTCAAGGCTAGGAAAGAGGCATGAGCGCGTCTTGTTTAATTGTAATTATACCACGTCAACGCTACCCAGCCGGCGTAGTAGATAAATAAACGCTGAAATCATCAATTTATTTCTACGCTTTTTTCGAAGCCAATATGGATAAAATACTCAATGACAATCCTAGATAATGGTATTTGCCAACTTTATGAGTAAACACTTATCCAGAATTACTTATTTGTTACGCGTGATCTCTTGTGCCGCAGTTAAATGTACGAGGTTCCGGTCTCAGAAGTTCGTAACACTGGAAACAATGTTGTTTAAAACGTTGGCTTAAACTATTGTCTAGGATTGCTATTGTTTAATTTTCACAAATTGGCTTCAAGAAACCTACAGTTATAGATGAATGCTTTTAGCGTTGAATTATGTACCACGCCCTCTTAAGGGGCCTTCCTAGATAGACTGTATTTATGTGTGAGAAGCAGCAGCGGAAAGGTTGACGTTGACCAACATATTTCATGCTTTATCGCCTCTCCGCGCAAGCCACTCAGCTGGCGTGCAGTACTTTACTATGTATTATCCTTTTCACAGTGGAAACTCAAGTTGTGACCACATTATTTTATTTGTGACCAGCGTAGTTCAAAGTCTAACGCTTGTCTATAGTTCTATTTTTTGAATCCGGTTGTTATTTTTACAGATACGGCAGTCTAAAATACCCATTTTTAACTATTTTTAGCGACGGAAAATTATGTGCCGAATTTTTGAAACTATAGCGGCATAGTTTGAAGTGTCGGTTCTCTTCGTAGATACACCGATATAATGTGCCTTTAGTAGTTTCGTAAAAAATAGAATAACCACAACTCACTGCGATGCATTTCAAGCGCAAGTAGGGAGGCACCTTAAGGGGGATTGATTCCTGTCAGATCGGTTAACGGTTTTTCTTATAAATCAGGTAATAGACACTATGTTTTACTTTTTTCATGCTGACAATGCGTAGTTTATTGTTTCATTCACTTTTTGAAATCCATATGGCATTGTTTCTGTTAATGTTGCGGCCTCTGTAGTCGCTTTCCTTTTCAGCCGGCTCCCGTTGCAAAATAATGAATATATTATGGTTCCAGAAATTACAGAAAATCCATAAAGTTTGTATCTATACCTTGTCGTGACAAAAATTTTGAGACGTCGACTGGAGCAGAAGTTATCGAGAAGAAATAGATAAATCCAAAGTGGTAGGGTCGCATCTTAACACACGGTGCTGTATAGTAGTTTAACCTTCGTTCTTCCCCCCTCTTACGTTTTTCATGAAACTTCAGTCTCTCTAGCAGCTGCCACGCTGAAAGTTATTTTCGAAGTCTTGCGATATGCTGGCAGGAGTAGTTTAGGAAAGGGAAGGGGTATGCGACAATTATGGAGGTGATACTAGACATACAGGCATCCACTGAAGGGATTCTTGGATTTTTTTTTAAATACGGTTGTTTTGTGTTTGGAAGTGTTGTTCATGTTTTATAAAAACAAGTGTACGATTATTGGGTACAAAATTCAAATTATTAGCTTTGTTTGATGGTCCTTATAGGACTTTAATACGATCCCTCCATATTTATAGGTAGAGTGTTAGTTTAGTGTTATTGTTTGACAACAGGCTAGAATCCACTGGCCTGTACTCACCCAAACCAACCCTGTGGCATTATTGGCTTCAGGTCTTCGTACCTCTGTGTGCCCGCAATACGGGCTACTGGGTATTCAGCAATTCGCTTTATATCATTGGTAGAAAAATCCTTCATTAGCCTCACACTTACTGTCGGCCAACAATACAGGTCACATGAGCACACAGTAATTTGTAGCCAGTCTGCTGTCAGATAACAACGCGACATTTGCTGGTCTTTAGTTATTTTATGTAGTAAGTTGTTACAACATATATAATTTATATTAGATTAATTCCTTTCACTAACCAAAAATTAGGACCAATGACGTAAGCCATAGAAAAAATTTTAGGCAAACAACGCACGGTAGCTATATTAAATTCAGCGAAATGTTATTTCTTGCCAATATGTTAGATTTTTTACGAAGGAGAATAGTTTCGTTCATTTGATACGGATTTCAGCTTTAGTGCGACTACTACAGTATATATATATATATATATATATATATATATATATATATATATATATATATATATATAGGCCTATATATACATAAACACACACCGAAACACATTATTTTTAATATTTTGGAATCAAGCAAAAGACGATATTCTAACGTTTAGTTTGAAAGAAAACCTCGCATCGAGCAAAGAAGAAATAACAGCAGGGTATTTTATACTTTGTTTCAAACATTTCGCGGCTGTGTTGCAACGTGGCAGACACGCTACCGCGCCAGCTAAGGACCGGAATTCCACGTAATTTTACCTGTTGATGACCCTTGACCATCGACCTCATAAAATCCGCCCGCAAGCGACACTGAATTCTCATTCAAGTGAACGTGAAAGTCGGCCATTCACTTTGTCGTCAGTGACGTAGTGTTAATCACTGTTTCAATAGCCTTCATAATTAAATAATTGCTATTTATATAATCACAGTTGGTAATTTCCGTATTCTTATTTAAGTAGTCATCTTATCGTCTAAGTTAGCAAGATCCTGCAATATTTATTTATTCTGTAGCATGCTGGTAGACCTGTCAGAGCAGTTAAAGGACTGTAATTGGTTATTTTATATAATTCCTGAAGTTAAACGTTTTTACTAACAGTCACGTAATGTGGTTGGGGTGAAGTAAAAAAATAATAATATTTACGAGAAACATTAACATACATATTGAATAGAAAATAGTCAAACTAGGTTCCTAATTTTCTGACGTTTATTAGAGACCAACAATATTGAAAGTAACCTTGATGTCGACTATAACTTGAAAAAATACGACACGATCAAGATCTTTGCATAAACCTCGTTGGTCCAAGAAGATAATTTAAATGTTCAGTAGCTTGAAAACGTGTGGTGGTTAGACAATATTTCTTATTCAGCTGGTACATTGCTTGCCTATTTATCGCAATCAATAATCTGCGGGTGAGATTTCCGAGTATCGAGATATGAGCCTAACGCAGACCACGAAAAAGGGCAAGGGTGTGGTCATTAACTCGCTTTGTACAGTTATGGTAGTTTGTGAGATTTGGGTGCAACGTGTGTATGACACTGTGCACAGGAACTGAAGAGGATTAAACGCGACAGAACCAGAAAATGAAACTGAAGTGTCAATAGAAAAACAAATTCCAGCAAAGATTGTGTTTGGCACACAAGTAACATTTCATTAAATATTACTATCAACATAACATATTATAATACAGTCATAAAAGAGACGACACGAAACGAGACATTACTCGAGCCACTATGTCACTGCGGAACGTTTTACATCATTTAGTTTCAAAGCCTTATGTGCACATCTGCAGCTCTGCTCACGGTAAGTGATAGCATGTCTGAACAATCTCTTGTCTTGGCGTTCTGCTAGCAAGTCACTGGCGTCACGTGTCACAGTAACCTTATTCTGATAAGTGCAATCAAATGAAATGCGTGTAGAACAAAGACGCGCTGCTAATAACCACAAAGCAGATGTGCCGATGTGCACGTAAGGCATTGGCTCAAAATGGCGCATAAATCTTCTCGCGATAATCTCCTGCCTCAAGACTTTACTATTACAGCCAAGACATAAGACTATGCACGAATGCTAGATATTGTTAGAAACAATCAAACCATTATGTAAATTAATGAAAAATTTGCACAATTTAAGGGGCCAATCTGCCAAGAGAAAACATCACTACATTGTAGTGAATAAAATGTTTATTGAAACCGACTAATATGAGTTTTCTTTAGCCTCACTCAAAATTACATTGCAATGAAAACTACTGCACTGTAAAACAGTTTCAGTAAAATCAGCGAACACGGGATAAAATCTTGTAACTAACAATAAGGATATACAGCGGAGAAATTGGACTGATTGCTAGGTTTCGATGCAATGTATTCTTTTTCGATTACTTTTTTTCCGTTACTTTTGAGTCCCAATTTGACTGAGCCAATGCTAATGCTGCTACGCTACGACTGAGCGTCTGTAATTCGCATGTAAACAGCTGCATCGTGAACCACAACCATCGTCAAATCAAATAAGGCGCAGGAAGTTACAGTGGTTTGTAGAATACGCTGACAGAATGTAATCTTGCTATTTTCCACCGCCTATACATGTAACGTTTTCGTAATGTGAATAAAGAATGAAAATATTTCTGGCAGGGGAAATCTGCAGGCAAGACTGCAATTAATACTTTTTTTTCCTTTCGACACGGTATTATGCCTATTGCCTACTGCCACAGTGACAAGACTAACCTGATAACATGTTCGTACTCACATTCTACGTAAGCGTTTAGTTCAGAACAATTCTAGGATTGTCGTACAAGTTTTGTACTTATTGCTAGAGACTGGATATTTTCGCAAAATAATTTAGCATCAACTTCATTCAATTCCTTGTGTGCGCACCTGCAGATATGCTTCGAGCTCAGTGACGAGATATTTTTGACTCCCAGCGCCTTGCGATTCTACCCTAGTATCATAAAGGTGTGTTGTCACAGTACATTGCTCTGATTGGTATAGTCAAAAGAGATACGTCTTTGTCCAAATACACGCTGCCAATAACCTTGAAGGAAGCCTGCTGATAGCAAGCGATAATGTTTAAGGCCATGATCTCCCGTTTATTTCAAACAATTGCAAATAACTCAAATATTTGTCAACCAAATGCTTTGAAAAAATTTGAGACAGTGTACAATCATACGATACAGAATTTTACCAGACCATTTTTTTAAATAATGTACCGTTTGCGAGAAAAAAATATTTTGCTTCATTTTGGCTTATTTTCACAACAAAATGTGTACTATTTCGGGGACAAAAATCTAAAAATCAGTTTGGTGTATTGCAACAGAAAAATTCATATAAAAACGTTGATATATAAGTGTTAAAACTGCCAAAAGATTTTTTGATATATGTATTAATTTGCGTTACAAAAAATATTTTCGAAACCACTGCTAAACTAGTGAGCGAGGCCTTAATACCTACGTGTTGCAAAGTCATTCAAAGAATTAGATTGTATTTCATATGTCAGATGATTATTGTACTATAGGTTGGTCGGGATAATGTTAGCACTTTCAAAAACCTAGTTCTTTTTATTTCTCTTCACTAACCCAGCATAATAAAAAGAGTGTATATATTGCACCTTTCTCAAAATATTACCGTCTGAGGTCTTGGCAAATAAATATTTTAGTTACCATTTCATACTTAACGGTCTACTTTCTCTAGGGGTGACATATTAAATATTAGGAAACTCAGTTCATAAATTACAGAACAAGTGCACTTGAACCAATAAAATAAAAAAAAATATCTAGTTATACACCAAAAAAAAGTATTTTATATAATTTAATAACGTTAAAAGGGGTGGCATACAATGTTTGGAAATCTTCGTGGT
Organism: Medauroidea extradentata; assembly: GCA_003012365.1. Classification (NCBI taxonomy): domain Eukaryota; kingdom Metazoa; phylum Arthropoda; class Insecta; order Phasmatodea; family Phasmatidae; genus Medauroidea; species Medauroidea extradentata. The sequence goes on from PNEQ01031719.1 coordinate 74,685, forward strand.
GTGAACATACGTGTGTGACGAATTTGCGTAGAAGTAGGCGGGATTTAGTTTCATACGCCTGCAATATATGCAACTTGTCTTATATGCGTGTGCTCCCTGCACTGGCATCCAGGCGTTGTCCGCAGCAAAACTGGACAGAATTAATAAGCAGCAGTTATTTTCTGGGAATAAAGGCCACCGGAAACTGTACAATATTTGATACGAGTGCGTGTAACAGTTTGTTTATTAGTTAGTTTTTCTTTCCGGCTCGAAGTACACGATAACGGTTGCCTTCATAATTTAGTTCAGAGAATAAAGAATCACTGCGGGTAATTTTTATGGAAAATAATAAAAGAAAACCTAAAATATTTTAACAATATCTTGCATATTTTTAGATTTTTTAATCACTATCCTTCCAATAAGTAAAGATTATGCCCAGCTTATTTCAACATTATCTTTTGCAGTATTGTAAGGTAGAATTTTTATAAAATATGATGAGTTATTCTTTGGCCGACTCCTTCCCAACATGGTAAAAAAAATGTGAACAATGTTTCGTGCTGTACTCTGATTGGACGCCGCTTAAATATTACAGCTCAACTCTCAACGGAAATAGGACACCGTCTATTACAGAAACCGGCAGTCGAGCTCGCTGCATGAAGGAACTTGAGTAGAGAAGCTAGTATCCGAGTAAGTAGGACACCTAGCATACAATATTGTAAGAAGTATAATACTACGTGGGGCGGGTTTAAGTCTATACGGCTCTTTAAATTACAGTTATTGTTCCAATTTAACTTCGTCTGGGGTTAGAACAATGTGTTTTCGAACAAACTAAACAAGGATTCCTTTTACTAGAGTAAATGTCTCCAGATAAATTGAGCATTCTATATTTAAATCTGCTCATTGTTTTTCACTTAATTCAAGTATTAATGTTTCCACCGAGTATAAGAAAGAACATTTCCTAGGGTCCTTATGACAAGCATGCAAACTCCAATCACATAAGTTTTGAAACTTTTAGGAAAGTAAATTTTTAAGTAACTCTTTACAATAAATAAATAGTGTACCGGAAATATCTTAAAGGGCACTGCTTCTTAAAGAAATATTGCCAAATAGTATGCTTAAAACTAAGCCCATAAGATGTAATGTTAAAATGTATATTTTAAGAAAAAGTTATGAATAGATAAATATTTTTTAAAATTTCTTTCTGTTCCTTAAGAAATCTGATAAATAATACTTCATGTTTGAAAGCTATTTTTTTTTACAATTTATGCAGTAAAAAGTACTTTCTCTAACATCGATATTATGTTTAAATTCTGTAACCGCATCATTGACAGACAGACAACCTTAAGAGGTATGTTTTTCTACGTCATTTCCGTTTATTTGTAAGTTGACGGCATAGGATGGACACCTGGAGCTATGTCTTCACTAAAGTGTAGACTGAACGTCACAGTCATATGTATACTCGAGGCGATATCAGTAGCTCACTATTATCTTCCAGACACTGTGTTGCACCATTATTGTACCTGAAGTCTGCTGCTTCATTAATATTGTTTCAGACTCCTCCAGGAGAAACCAGATGAGACATGGGACGATTGCGAACATGACATAAAGGTGCAAGTGTTTAAACCGTGGCTGTTTCCTGAAAAATAGTTTGCTAATTTCCCACGTACAGATTAATCACGTACTTAAAATTTATTAAGAATATGTCTTTCCACAGAATCGCATTTCCTTATCCGTGGAAATCTTCGCTAGCAATCTCATAGACAGTGCTTTCAAAGTGTGTAAAGATACGATCTGGGAATTTTTGTTTCAAAGGTGTACTAAAAAGTGGTTTAACTAACCGCGAGCTACTCTTACGATGGATGTTGGGAAAGTGGCGTTGAAGAGGAAAATTACCTTTTATTACAAAAAACACTCATGCAAAAAAGTTGTATTGTTCAGAACAGGAACACAGTGGACAACAGCGTTTTCCTGTATTTTGCAATGTGTTTCACGAAATTATTTTTATGTGACGTTTCTTACTTAAAGTGCAGTGTCACCCCCTATGTTGAAAATACTAATAAATGTATAATAAAGTAAGAATGTGATAAATTATGGGCAAAGATTCTTTATGTAAGCAGTTTACTTTATTATTGTTTATGTAAATTTGCACGACATTTGAACTAGGCTTTACTAAGTCTTTAATATGATGCAAGACTTATTTCCTTTAATGTTGTTTTGGCTGAACTTTTTCATAATAAGAATTAATATATCGTTTTCAATGTGCGTAGTGAAAGAAAGGTACTGTAATTGGCTGTGTTTCCATTGCAGTAGTTTTTAATTAATCTTGCCAAGCATAAAAACAGAAATAAGCAAAGAAAAATTCAGCACGTTTAGTGACACTCATTCTTTAAAGCCACACACACACACACACACACAATGCATATGGTATAGTATGTATATACAGGTTGTTCAGAAACAAACGCACAATAAGCTCGCCTCGCGACTCCTGGTCTGAATTAGAGACGAAAATGTTAGTATCAAAACACTTTACGATGACATATTATAAGCGCAAAGTGGCAACATAGCACTGTACTTGGTCCCCTCTTGCGCTCCATAGATATCTTACTTGTCTTACTTATCTTACTTACCTTACTACTTCTGTTATGCTCTGTATAATATGGGTCCAGGTTAAAATCCTGAGCAGTCCAAACATGATTCTATGATGTTTAATTTCATGAAATAATACCTGGACGTGGAACGCAAGAGGGGACTATCTCACTGCAGTGTTACCACAATGGGCACGTAAAATGACATTGTACAATATTTTGCCACTAAAATTTTTGTCTCCAGTTTAGCCCAGTATTCTGAACATTATATATATATATATATATATATATATATATATATATATATATATATATATATATATATATATATATATATGTGTTTCCTCGTTCCGCGCTTACAAACACGGAGTAATGCGAGATTATTTGCTTGAAGGAAGAGAAGAGAGCCGACCTACGATACGCACTGGTATAATATTCTCGTCGCAATAACAACTGGTTCAAGCCTGCTACGACAACCTGCACTTGATCGCCAACTTCAAACCCGTCTTGTATTGCGGTCACGATACCGCTCTGGTCAGTGAGCAAACTGGTTTTCATCTAAAGGAGCAAAATCAAAATGGTGGATAACGCCGTTCAATTACGAAAATACTTGCTTTATCACGTGCATTGTAGAACTATTTTGGAGCATAAAGCAATACCACCTATACATTACTACGTAGAAACAAAGAGAAAACTTTCACTGATAAAGAGACGTTTACCAAGTCACTTGGTTGGCACGGGTACAGCCAAATTTAACTCGGCGAACATTTAAACAGTGATCAAAACGTAGTTTGTTAACGTCCAGAAAGTAAACAGGAGTAAATTGATCAACTATGGACTAAACGTTCTGGAAAAAGTATGTCTGCAGACAGAACACGCAAAGTAGTACGAAAAAATTCAAGTATTAGATGTTCCCAAGAAACCCAATGGCGTGATTCTGTATGCACAGTATTCGAAAATTTCGATGAAATAAACACTAAACGAATATTGTGCCGTTGTTAACATATAAACTAACGGTTCAGTCAATAATAATAATGAACTATTTGCAAAATTATTATATTAGTGCAGAACTTACTACCGCACAGTAAAAAAAATTTGTACATTTACAAGCGAACGTTTGTATACTGTCAGAACATTTATCAGTCAAAGCACTACAACAAGAATGTCGTACGTCATTATAGTAGTCTTAATTTTACAAGTACCTTAGGGAACTCGTGGGATACATTTGCATGAGCTGAGTGGTTGATGTAAAGTAAAATAACCTTTCACAGCCAGTCACATTTTACCAAATATTTTGTACATTTACAAAAAAAAGTCTAGAAAAGTGGCTGTGATTTTTTTTGTGAAACTTCAAGCAATTTGTTGTACACTGTACAGTAATTTATTTGTAAATATACGTTAATTATTCGTAAATATACAATAAACGTTTATAAATATGCATATATATATTTGTATATTTAGAAGCATTTCCTGTATTGTTTACAATAGTTTTGTAAATTTTCAGAAAGTTTTTTTTTTTGTAAAAGTACACATTATTTTTTACTGTGCGTGTATTCTTATTTTAATCTGATTTTTGTCTGGGATTCAAAATAGCGCAAAAAATCTCTACTGCTATCGTCGTATTTACTAAAATGTCTAAATATTTATTATATATTTAAGCATAGTTTGAATAACCGTAATTACCTTCAAATGTTTACCAATCAGACGACAAAAATGTGACTGACTAATGAGGATCGTAGAAACATAGCCTTCTAACTGACAAAATATAACTATCAAAAGCAAGATTTATTTTGGTAACGTCATTTGTATGAACCCTTTACTGTGAGCTGCAATATGAAAAAACTATTTTAAATATAAACAAATCTTCTGAAATCTTACGCTTACATATCCTGCTGCATCCGTTTCCTTTTTATGTATTTACATATTAATATATTTGCTTGAGATCGTTTTACATTCAGTTAAATATTTGCAAATGTATCAGTTCTAAGTTTAGGTAAACGTTATATTTATTGTACAGAAAATATATATTGTTTTTTTACGCAATATGTAAAATTATTAGTTTATAAAGGTCAATACGAATGACTAAACGTAATTACTAACACTTACACGCTTGTAATGAAGTAACTATTACGCACAGCAACCAAACAACACAAATTACCAAAGGATAATTAAAATTTAAAGTTAATATTTTATTGGCAGCCCTACAAGTTTATATATTTGTATAGAGTATTACAAAAGTGGCGTTTATAAATAATATGTTTTTTTATCCCAACAAAATGTACTACCACAAACTTTCGTTTAATTCAAAGAGCAACAGTTCCTCACAATCACCTCACAAACCGTATTTTAACACATTCAGTGCTGCTAATGTTATCAATAGATGCATGGCATTCTAATGTTATCTCGTTGTTTTCCATGACTTTTTCCTAAATCACACGTCAACCTCAAAACAAAAGCTATAAGCTGTGGCGTTATTTAAAAAAAAAAAAAAATGGAATCCGTTTCTTTGAAGCTTACTCCTGAATGGTCGAAATATATTTGGATTCCAATTCTTGCACCGCGGCAACTAATTTCTGCTGCGTGTAGCAAGTGTGTACAGCATTATGCAAGTGCCAGAATCCACTGCAACAGTTCGTCGCAAACTTACGTTAGATGTAACATTCTGCTCGTAGCAATCCAACTTTCAACATATTACCCCAAGTAACACGCGCACGTTTCGAAACATAAGTAACCATAAGTAACCAGTGCATTGTATATCTTTACTGAGTAATGCTTACTTTTTCTTGTTTGATGTGTTTGCAGAAGGTAGTCTAGTTACGAATGCATGTTAGATCAGATATGCGTAATGTTGCAAGAACTGTAACGAAATTTAATATACACTATCAGTTGAAAAATTGAAGTTTAAAAAAAATTAATAAGTCTTCCGTGTATCATCTGCAAGCATTATAAACTTTCGAAAGTGAAATATAAAACAACACTCTCAATAAAGAATTCTAGAAATCTACCTTTATCGATTGTACACAGTTGATAGGACATTTTTTTTATTTAGGTCTAACTACTTGGAGCCTTATTATGTTGCTCTACTCATGCACCATTAAGTCCTATTTATAATTCCATTGACTGTAGCTCAAATAAGTACAACAGACGCAAAAAATCAAACAACAAAATAACTATTTAATATAACGGTCTTATTTCAATTACTTAACACTTCGCTTCAATTACCAAACAATGTAACTTTCTCATACCAGGTACAAAAAGTCCAGACTTGTATCTGCAGAATGTAAAGATTCACGACGCCCCACTGACTCTTCTCGCACACCCCATCAACAGAACCACGAGTTTATCACGTAAAGGTTTTTGCATGTATTAGTTTCAATGTTTTGCGTGCACATCAGCAGAACTACTTCATGGTTATTGGCAGCAGTGTCTGATTGTAAAGTGACGTCTATCATTTGATTGTGCCAGTCACAATAAGTAGAGATTGAAAAAATCGCGGTTCACTGACCTGTAGGCTAGTCTTAAAGAATATATGTGAACTCAAGCAAACAACAGGTGTTCATTGCCTGCTCGCTGACACAGTGAAATAGGCCTGTATTTAGTTACAGAGTTATCGTTGGCTCATCAACTTCAAGGAGATGTCAAATAAGTCAACGGCCAATTGTGAAAGTGCACGAACTAACAGTTGTCGGAATTATAGCTTGTGCCAGAAAAAAAACGCAAATTTATCAGGTCTTTAACAATAAGGTTACTGTAACACCTCGTATCTGTGACTTGCCAGCAGAACCCCAAGACATATAACATCCAATCACTGGACATGGAGTAGAACTGCAGATTTATAAGCAAACTGTGGCAACAGTTATTTTGTGAAAAGTTCATGGCTCTATAAAGAACGTGAAGATGGCGTCGCTTGCGCAATTGGGCCTTGATTGATTTGATCCCTCGTGGAAGGCATTGAGCAAACAATAAAGTAGCAACGGAGCAACTGAATGCATGTCCAATTATGTGGTATCACTGTGTCAGCAAGCAGGCAATAAGCAACTGTTGTTTACTTCAGTTAACATATATTCTTGGAGGCTAGCCTGCAGGTCAGTGAACCCGCGGAATTTACCTGTCTATAGTCATGTGTGTTCATACCCCACGTCATTTTAAACGTACCTACACTTGTCTGCAGGATTATAGCGGGTACTTGACATTTTTAATAAAAACATTTTAACAAATAACAATGTTTGCATGAACACTTATTCCACTTTTTCCTATTTTTGTGTTTCGATTATCTAGGCAACTTAAATTATTTGCAACACTATTGCTGTAGGGCTTAGACTGGTCTTGTTTTGATATTAGTTTGCAAGCCTTTTATGGTTAAAGTACAAATATTTGTGCTATGGCCTCGCAGACGAGTGAGGAGAAAGGTCTGCGCTCCACAGGCACGCTTTGCAACTGTTCAACATACTTTCTAGAGGGGCTTTTAATAAGTTACGAGGTTAGCCCGGCTAGTGTAAAATGTCAGCCGGAGGCGTTCGAAGCACTAGCCCTAGTACATTTTTTCAAGAATCGAGCAGGTTACACTGGAAAAATACTTATTGGAAACCACAACATTTTTTGTCATTATAGACCTTACCAAATTTATTTGTGGTGCGAATATACACTTTTGCTTCCCACAATAAAGCTTTGCAGTGACTACAACCTTGGCACCACTACAAAAATATTTTGCGAAGTTCATATTGACAAAACATTTTGGAGCCAATACAAAGCCGTTTTTTGTGTGTAATATTCTGTTAACACACGAAATATACGCAAGAAGACTGTAAGAAATATTGATTACTGTAACTACAATGAAGTGGAACGGTGCGCACGGTACTCAAAATATCTGTACTATAAGCAAGACGAATATTATTAGGAAAATAAATAAACATTTAATAATCTCCTACAGCCGTCGAATTCAGAAATTGACCTGGTGATCTAAGAAGCATTACATTCGAGGATAAAACTTACAAATCCAGACATGGTAAATTATATAATTTTACAAGAAAGTGAAATAATATATGTATGGGAATACCAAAAAAATTTATGTAACAGGTATACCATCCTTAATTTTACTGTCAACTTATGGTAATTAATAGGACTTAGGTAAATACTATTTTTTCTTACATTAAAAAATAAAGGTCCTCTCTAGTTCCGAGTGAATATAGTCGGCATGTATGACTTTAAAATAAGTAAGCTTGTCAAAGCGGCTTTATATTAACTCTAGCCTTACAATAGTTACTAGTTGTTTAGTCAGTGTTACGAATCAGATTGGAACAATAGTCATGACTGTGGTTCATACTAAATATTCATTTCTAAAGCAATAATTAGCTAGAAAACTGAGACTTACATACTGCGGGACTAACTTAATCTTAAATATATCTTCTATAGCGAAGTCATTAGAACCGGAATCGATGCTTAGACAAGAGGAAATTTGGGTCAGGGTCATCCGTGGGATGATGATAAGAGGACGTGTCATCAGTTGTGCAGAAACTGTAAATGTTCGTATTTTTAGTGAATGACTGTTAATTATTGCCCCTGGCTCTTTAAATGATAATTATTATTATAGGGTCATGTACGCATTTCCGTACCTTGTTGTCACCGAGTGGTAGTTGGTTTTCAATAAATGTTTAAACAATCTTCATGTTCCCTCTTGTTCTTTAAAAATATTTCGAAAAGGGCCATTTTTTCTGGTATTCAAATTTACAACAAATATCTCACTAAGGAAAAAAAAACAAATTAATCAGTGACAGTTTCTAAGAGCACTTAATATATATTTACAAAATCATAATTTTTGTACCGTAACTGAATTCTTAGAAGCTTAAACAAATGTTCTGGGTTTATTGCACTTTAAGAGACGATTATTGAAGTTTACCTGTGGTATATATTAAAGAGCAGATTCGTTACTCTTATTAAAGGATGCAATTTTTTTATTGTAAATAAGGCCTTTGTATTGTTCTGTTTATAAGTTTATGTTATTGTTTACTAATAGTACTTGAAAGAATGTGTTTATGATATTATGTGTTATGTAAATATTGAGATTATCTTAATTGTGTACTTTTATGCAATACTTGTCAGTTAATTTTAAACATATCTGTATATATCATGATGTCAGCATGTTTGATATTGTACATGACAAGTTTCATATCCTGAGCAAATGCTCAACATGGGATCTACGAAACACTTATAAAAAATAAAATAAAATAAAAATATTGTTAGAGGCATAAGTACTTCGCGGACTAATCTGGCGGCAATCCTACACACGCACTGGTCTTCCAAGCTTGTAAGTGGATAACACGTGATATCGTTACAAATTGTTTCCTTATTCATTTATGGTTTGCAGTCGTCATAGGTGTGTCAAACCTGACGTCATCCAATCACAGATTATGTCAGTGATGTATAGGTTCTTGGCGGCAAACCTGTCCTACAATGAATCCCCGAAATACACGCGTCTCTAAATATTGACATTTTCTTCAAGTAGTACGTAATCATGGTTTACATATTCAGACGCAATGCAAAAAAATGTAAGCTCTGTAATTATCTTTCCAAATATTCCTAGAAGTTTGGCACAGCAATTAAATAAAAAAAACAACGAAATACTATTATGTTGTTAAATTTTGCGTTACCGTCAGTAATATATTATAACTGTGATTTACTTATACACATATAATTACATCCAACGCAAAAAAAATATCTACTGCAGTATTTTCAAATATTCCAGGAGTTATGGCACAGTAATAATGATATTTAAAAACAACGTTTTAGGTGGCTAAATAATTATTCCGGCATTTGCGTTGAGTAGTTATCAGAAACCGATGAAACCGAGAGGATGAGGGGGAGGGGAGAGTATTCCATGTGTAGCGAGTACAGTTCAGTGATTCGATGATTTAACACCAACTCGTCATGACAAATTACAGACGTGTGGTACTACAACAATCTTATAGTGATTGGGGCAGTTAAGAAAGAGGCAAGCTGCTAACAACCGTCAAGCAGAGCTACAGATGTACATTTCTAAACAAAATAGTGTATAAATGTATTCACCAAAAGTCACTGGCATTATATGGGCTATCTCAGTAGGCGGTCCGCAGAGGCATTTGTACTGACTAGACATCAAAATGTCATAAATCTGCGAAATTCTTTTTAATAATAATTCGAAAGAAATTTCTTAAAAGTTCGTTCTGTCAGTGTAATCTGTACGCGTGACAATGATTTATTTTTGTATGTTACGTTAACATGAAGTTCATATAAATAATTTTACATAATACCAATTATCCTTTACTGCATTTTATGGTTTCCTGGAATCACTCCAGGCGAATACTGGGATGGTTTCTTAACAAAGACCATGGCCGATTCCTCTCTGTTCCTCTCATCGAACAAAGTTGTAAATCACCGTATTTAATAACCTCGCTGTCGATGAGACGTAAAACCCACTTATCTTACCTCTACTGCGTTTTTATTTTTACTGTTAGCCCCCCGAGTATCTCAGGTTAACGCCATTATCCGGAAGGTAAATGTATTGGAGAATGCGGGCTGTATGTTCTGACAGGAGCAGCGGGAAGGATATTATGCGCTTATGAAAAGTCACTCGCTGGAGTAGGGTAGATCATTTCAATCACGTGACCAGGTTTTATCGTTTACTAGGTTGTGGTTACCGCCTGGTATGTTATTCCATGATTTAAAATTACAAGTATAAAAAACTACATAATGTCTATGTGATAAATAGTTCGTTAAATACTACATCAACGGTGCAATCTTTACACGTATTAGCCTACATTTTTATTTCAATATCATATTAATAGAGACACTGAAAAAACGCGAAACTAGTTCATTATGCGCTAGACTCCAACATGCTGTATATAACACTAAATGTTTTGTATCATATTAGCTATCGTTAGGGACCCCTGTTCTACGCGAAAAGAATTTTACCCCACTTTGTTTCAGGGCCTTACGTGAACATCTGCAATTCTGCTTCTTGCTTATTGGCAGCGTGTCTATGTGAAGAGCGGTATATAATTTGTCTGAGCCAAATACAATAAAGTTTCTGCAACACCTCACGGGTGTGGATTGCCGGCAGACTCTCAAGACTCGAGAGAGTTAAAATATCCAATCTCTGACCACAAAGCAGAACTGCAGGTGTGTACGTAAGACACCGAAACAAAGTGGGGCAAAATTCTTTTCGCGAAAAACAGGGATCCCTAGTTATGGTTTATTTGAAACATTGTTTCTCTCTTCAACAAACCCAGTTAGAACTGTACAGCTTGAACACATAGCGTGATGATTTTCCAGCAATCTGTTCACACGTATCGCGGTTAATATACTACAGTTTATTGCAGACAATTTTAAAATTTTCGCAATTTTCTAGTGCCTCTAAATAGTAATTTCAGTAGTTGACTGAGTGGCCATTAGTTGAAATTTGGAACACGGGTAAAATCCCCTGGGGTAAAATTTCAGACATAAAAAACTTGAAATTTTGACTGACCTACCGTACCGTCGTGAACTTTCATAAGCGTTTATTGACGTCAGGAGGGGGAAGGGAAGTTAGTCCTGCGACGACTCACCATCCTGCGACGCTGGCGGCTGAGGTCCTTGCGGCGCGCACGCTTCATGCGACGGTCGACCCAGCGGACACAGCTGAAGACTGCGGCTACGCCAATCATGACTAGGCCTGCAGCGACGAAGGCGAGTCCCACTTGTCGCACTGGACGTTCACGAGGTGTCTGTCCTCGAGCAGCGCAGGCCGTCGCCGCTCCAGCCGCCGTCAACACCAGCCCCACGGCACAGCAGCATGTGCTGCACACGCACTCCAGCAGGCAGGACACGTCCCTCGCTCGCGCCATAACCTCTCTCTCTCTGTTTATAGTTCTTCACGTCGACGACAACCCTTCCCTCTGGAGCACACGTCCTCGGAGACTACTATACGCAGCACACCAACAACCTCTTAATCTTCATCACAACACTTCTAAATTCCGTCGCCTCTAGGCGCTGATGTCGACGAAACACTCGTCGTGCGTGGTGTACTACCCCTTGGTTTATCCGGCAACGCCGCGCCCGACGAACAAACGACGTGCGAAAATACGAGCGCTGCGCACCGCGACGAGAAACAAAAGACAGTCGCTCGGTTGAGCGCAGGCGAGACTAGTGTGCGAGGTTGACGCATGCGCGGCCGTCGACGGGGCCGGCAGGATAAGGTCGCGGTCGCTTGTTTGACGGGGATGCCCCCGCTGTCTCTCTCCTACTCTCTCTCTCTCTCTTGCTATCTCTCTCGCACGCTAGCCTTGTGGCCTCTCCCTCTCTCTCTCTCTTTTGACGGCCGACAACTGCCGGAATGCCTGACGTAATCCGGCCCCCCTTGACTGGTGGGTCTCTACGCCCCTCGCCGACGTCTGCCCCAATGAAGCGTTCATGCTGCACGGCGGAACAAACGATTGTTTTTATGTTTACGTATTTTACTAATTTAGTTTGTTTCATTGTTTCTTTACAGTGTAAACCTACCCTGCTTCGAAATACTAATTTTTGGGACTTCAGTACCAGAAATATTTAAAATCATTTTAACTGCAATATCATAGGCAGTTCGTGGGTTGTTAGGGCTGCAGTTGACAAGAGCTGTACAGGATTGTGCGCTGGTTGACTCTACAGCCACTGACACGCTGATGTGCAGGTGCCCCTTACTACTGAGTGGTCACAACAGATCTAGTACCGACAAATATTTCATAGTCGTTGGTCTACGGCGCGTTCATCAAGAGTGTACAGTTCGACTATCTGCAGCCCCACTTGGCAACAACCCACCAGTCGCCACTGTGTGATATGTGATACGTGATACGTGGATCACATACTGCCAAAACTACACATGCCTGCTCTATTGTTGGTAACCCAGCGAACTCCGTACAGAGCCTTTCCAATTATTGAAGCCCGCTAAGTGGTTTATCACGTATGGTGAGTTTACTCAATATCTATATGCAAACTAATAACTAAAGCGAGATAAATATTCTCTAAAGGTATGGTTTAAGTAGATGGTAGGTGCCACGGTATTCGAGTGCTCAAACCACTCGGTTCCCACCAAAGCGATCTGGGTTCGATCCCCGTCAGGATCTACCCGGATTATTCGCATGTGGGAAATGTGGCGGGCATTACCGTCGGCCGGCGGGTTTTCTCGGGAATCTCCCGTTTCCCCTGCCTTTATTATTCCGTCACTTCTCCATTGTAATGCTTCGTTTCATGTCATGCATCAGGATATGCAGATAAATACGGGCGTCCAGTCAAAAATCTGCACTCTGGTGCCCTCCTACCCTCCCCATTGATATTTGTTTATTTATTATTAGTAGATGGTGGAAAATCGCGAAAATCAAGTTCGCCAGGGTATTTTCTGAACCAGTGTTGTAAAATTTGTATTTTAAGCAGTGTCGTCATTTAGGGGGGTAAGGGTGGGGGGGGGCAAACGCTTTCCTTGTATCTATAACTTTAAGTGCATAATTTTTTTTGTATTTTGTTATTTAAATAATGCTAACTTTAGCACATAAAACTTAAGTTTTTAATTATTATAGTTTCTAATTATTACATGCTTAATTAATAAAAAAGATGTAACAAGGTCACTGTCGCCGAAAAAAAAATCTTGCCCTCCCCACACAAGAAAACCTTAAATGACTCCCCTGATTTTAAGTATGGGTTATTAAGGTGTTGTTAAGGGTTACATTACTAAGCCAGCTATAGTTAAACGGGTAATCACTCTATTACGACAGGTACTCGGAATACAAAAAAATGTTACAGTGAGTTATAATAATGACGAAGGGGAGCGCAATATTACTGATAATTAATACATGAAATTAAGTTTGTATGAGTTGACGAAGGTTGTGTGCGGCGGCTTAGCTGTTTACAGACAAACCTCAGACATTGAGTCGGAACGCACTAGAACAAGCATTGATCCAGTAAAATAGAGACTCACAGCCTAAATTATAATGAATGAACCATCATCACTATTTAAAGTGTTACATTGTAGTAGAACAACTATCAAGGTCGTCGTTAGCGGTGCAGACGGAACAAGTGAATTTTGAGGGGGAGGGATTTTGGGGAAGGACGACAGCCCACCTTCAGTGATTTGTTATTTTTATTTCTTATTTGACTAGTCCTTTATTGTTTTTGTGATATTTGTCGCAAAATGAAAATTTTTGTGATGTTTTTACTTTTTGCCAACATTTATCAATGACTACAATCATTTTGTATTATGCATATGTGACTACTGCAGCCGCCAACAAATTTAGTTGCGTGAAAAAAAAAAGTTTTGAATACAATGTCAGTTCTTCCTGGAACTCTGAAAGCTAACGACGCCCAACGGAACTTAATTAATTACGTCTACAGTCGTCACGTTGAACATTTTGCCGAGGTTGTTGTGGCATAATGTATGTGGCGATCAGCAAGTTTGTCGGACCTGAACGTCCTGTCGCATCTTGGTGGCGATGTGATCCGAGCGTCGGTATGACGCAGACTATGTCGCAAGCCGCTTTTATATCGCCCTGTGTGTGGTACCTCGTGTGCTCATTACAGGAACGACCCCATGGCTCGGACAGGCTACATTCATCTCCATGGCCGTTCATGCCCTCGTTTTATGCTGCAGGAGTGGGGAGATACGCTGTCCCATGTTATCCTCCTGATGATTAATATTTGTCAATCCTTGGCTACGCAAGTTTCGTTAGCAAGCTATTGGTAAGAACACCTGGTTTATGTGAAAATATTTCCGCACTACTTTGTTTCAATACCTTATTGTTACGGACAGGAAAATTTCGCAAATTCTATGACCTGCATGTTAGAATGCACTATCATATGCATACTCAAGCACCGACCATTTGTCCACTAGCTGCTACTCAGTGGAACACTAGACAATAAACTAATATACAGGGCTTGAGAATGCATAGGGCAAATGGATTCTAGCATGCAGGTCTTTAAATACGCGACATTTTCCGGCCCCTACTTTCGTGAACATCTGCAGTTCTGTCTCGTGGTTGGTGGAAGGGTGTTTTTGTGACGAGCCGTCTATTATTTGACTGTGCCAATCAGATTAAGGTTACTGCGTCACCACGCGTCTGTGATTGGGGAGTCAAATCCCCAAGAAGCTGAGAGTTATAAATATATAATCTTTGACCATGGAGCAGAGCGGCAGATGTGTACGTAAGCGTAAGACAAAGAAACAAAGTGGTAAAAAAAAATATTCGCGAAAATCAGATATCCCAAGTTATGTGTGATGGTAGTGTTGGGGCGGACTGGGCCGCTAACAACTGCTCACGCCATCATTATATATATAAATAATTCTCGTGTCACAGTGTTTGTTTCCATACTCCTCCGAAACGTCTTAACCGATTTCAATGAAATTTTGTATATACATTCGGTAGGTCTGCGAATAGGTTTTTATCTATTTTTATACCTCTAAGTAAATATTTTAAATTTAATAATTTTAGAACCCGGTAGATAACTGTGTAAGTGGTAATTGATCAGTTATCCCCACGAGCTGATACCAGTCTATCCCCACCAGGTGTCGCTGCTCTATTATTATTATTTATTAATTTCTTTATTATTAGACCTCTTCCACTTATATACCACATCCTTACACACTTACAATAAGTTATTTATGTGACAAAACAACGTTTGTCGGGGCAGCTAGTATATATACATAGAAAGTGAGAGAGTATGATGTTTATAGCGGGAAAAGTCTGTTTGCTAGGTTCCCAATTAATATATACGTGTCCGACATTTATAATCTGTTATTCGTGTTTTCACAATTAACAAAGCCTACGAGAATTCTGGTACGCCGATACATACTGTATATTACTTACCTGTATTCATCTGAAGTGTCTCAAGCTAGCGTCGTTCCAATAATTAAAGCCATGAACTGTTCGCGGATAGAATCCCCCCCCCCCCACCAGTTTGTTTCAGTGCCTTACGTATAGTGATGAAGTTCTACTTCACGTCCAGTGATTGGTTATTATATATCTCACGTGTCTTGGGTTCTACTGACAAATCACAGACATGAGGTGTTGGCAGTAACCTTACTGTGATCAGCACAGCCAAATAACAGATGTAACTTCACAAAGACGCCGCTGCCAATATCCGCGACACAGAGCTGCAGATGTGCACATGAGGCACTGAAACAAACTGCGACATAATTCTTTTTGCGAAAAGTTTACGGCCCTATCAATACCAATAACAATAATAATAATGATAACAATAAAGAACAAAATCCTAGAGAGCTTTGGAGGCTACTTGTTGAGGTTTTCGCGATTTTTTACTTTGTCGAGCCGTCATAACATCGTGGTGCCGATGTTCGGCGGTTGGTGATGGGACTGTTGCAGATTGTGCTCACTCTTGCACACTGCTGTATGCCTCGGCACCCACATCAGCAACCAATGACCTTGGAACTGGAGGTGGGGAGGGGGCCGGAAAACGTACAACTCATACTCGAACAAGCTACATGAAGTTACGATTACACAATTTGTGTGACGTCAGACTTACGACTAAGTGCTAATAACTCCTTAGTTTGCGTATGAAATATTATACAACCAGTTACGACTACACTATGGAGCAAATATCAACATGCCTTACAACATCCGTCACTGACCACGCACTGGCAGCAACAGAAACGAGCGGCCTCGGACATAGGAGAGATAGAGCTTAACTGACATTGGAGAATTGTCGAGGAAACCAGTTAAAGTAAGAGTTGTTAAGGGTGTGTGGCAGATAAATAAACGCTGTAAACTTCAATTGATATCTACGCTTTTTTCGCAGCCAATATGGATAAAATACTCAATTACAATCCTATATGAAGTTATTTGCCAACTTTGTGGGTAAATATTTATCCAGAATTACTCGTACATTACGCGTGATCTCTTGCGCCGCAGTTAAATGCATGAGGTTCCGAAGTCAGAGATTGTGCCTCAGAAGTTCGTAACACTGGAAACTATTTTGTTTAAAACGTTGGCTTAAACTATTGTCTAGGATTGCTATTGTTTAATTTTCGCAAATTGGCTTCAAGAAACTACAGTTATAGATTAATGCTTTTAGCGTTGACTTATGTACCACGCCCTCTTAACTAGTATCCAGACAGTGATGTAGTCACATGCGCAAACATCAACACAGTGTTACAACACTACAAAATTGGGTCGACCGCATAGCATACAGGCAAAACTCAAGTTACTGTAAAGAAAGCTTCGACTGGCGCTTGAGCGAGTTATAACATGTTACATGTCTTCTGTTTTAACAAAAACTGCTAAACGTGTTCCCAGTATTTAGATACGTGCACATTTAGTTATTATTTGGCCTCAGTCTATAGTTCACTGAGCTATACACACCCGAACATACGAGGTGACATTATTGGTTCCGGGTTTTCTTATATTTGTGTGTCCACACTCTAAAAAATAGTTAGTAAATTTGCCACACGTGCGTATAGGAGGGCTTAGAAAGTAGGAATGGTAGAATAGTTTCCCAGACATCCATGGTAGCAATACCAAACATTTTATAAAACAGACAAATGTATACTGAAGTCACCAGACTTGTATTGTAACAAGTGTAAAAGTTTGCATATTTACAAGGCGGAAGTATGGTAACTGTCCCAAACTGCTTTTAAGTTAATTACTTCCTAAACAGTTTAGGAAGTTTTTTTACAGTGCACGTGCGTGATAGTGGGCATTTTCCACTTTACCTTATACTGTAGGTAGGGCCACGATTTTGTCGCGAAAAGAATTTTGCCCCACTTTGTTTCAGTGACTCACGTGCACATCGGCAGTTCTGTTTCAAGGTTATTGACAGCGTGTCTTTGTTCAGACGCGTTTCTCATTTTACTGCACCAATCAGAATAAGATTATTTTGAGTCTGTACGTCTATAATTTGCCAAGGCAAGTGAGAGTAAAATCATCCAACCACAGACGATGTATCAGAGCTGCAGGTGTGCATATGACGCATCGAAACCAAATGTTGCAAAAATCTTTTCGCCATAAAATCGCGGCTCTAACTATAGGTATAGGCACGAGTATTTCACGTATTCATCTGGCAACAGCCTAGACTTCTTAGTTCTATACGTGTACCGGCTGAAGCCGAATAGCAATTGGCTTCTAGCAGTACAAACATGTAGCACGTGATATCCCCACGACTTGTTTCCTTATTTATAACTGGCTTGCAGTCGTCAAATGTGTGTTAAAACCGCTCTCGTGTAATCACAGGAGGAGAAGTGAAGTATATGTTATTGACGTTCGACCTGACCTAGAATCAATACGCGAAATAGTCGTGCCGCTAACTATAGGTAGAGAGGATGGTCTATCGCGAAAATGTTTTGTGCCTACATACCCTTGAAAACGCTGTAGTTAATTACAACACATATGATTGTAGAGAAGGTGATTTATCGCGGTTAAAGAAGTTGACTGTTTACTCGGCTTCAATGTAATGTATTCATTCCTGACACTCTTATTTCGTTTCTGGCGTGTCTCTATTTTATTGGGCCAGTAGTAATTCTTGTGCGCTAAGACTGGACGTCTGTGATTCGTCTGTAAACAACTAGAGTGTGCTACATAACCGCCGGCCAATAATACATGACGCAGGACGACACACTGATTTGTAGAATATTCTGGCAGAAAACATTCTCGCGATAAATCATATTCTCTAATGATTAGGTGATGGATATCTGACACAACGTACAGATGTCTGCAAACCAATAATAGGCATCAAATATTACAACAGTGGGATTGTTATTGGCTCAGTCAAATAAGGCAACAGCTCCAAGTACAAGCTAGAAGACAGTAATCTTCTGGTAAACTGAACGTGCGCTGAAACCCAGCAGTCAAGTTTTCCCGCGATAAATCATCCCCTCTAACTGTAGGTAGAGATAATGGTTAGAGATAATGGAATATCGCTAGAGCCAGTGATTTTTGATGGATAGAATTATGCAACATATTGTTTCAATGCCTCACGTTCACATCTGAAGCTCTGGTACGTAGTTATTGGCAACGTGTATTTGTACACAGACGTTACTCATTTGACTGTGCCAATGAGAATTACGCCACAGCGACACCACATGTCTACGATTAGCGGGTAGATTCCATTGACCTTAAGAGTTAAAAACAGCCAATCACTGACCATGAAGCAGAGCTGCAGATGTGCACGTGAGCCACTGAAACTAAATGTTGCATAGTTATTTTCACCAAAAATCACTGCCTCTAAATATCGCGTAAATGTTTCGTGCCAACATATTCTTGAAAACACTGTAGTTTCATGCGGCATTGTGATTGGGCGACACTCGTCTGACACTCCATAGCTATCTGCAGAGCAGTAATAGGCATCAAATATTACAATAGCATTGGCTTTATAAAATAGGTTAACAGCTCCACGTACAAGGAAAAACCAGTGAGCTTTCGATAAGCTGAACGTACGTTGAAACCCAGCCATCCGTCAAGTTTTCCCGCGATAAACTATCATCTCTAATCATAGACTGCAAGTATAGAGCGTGTCACACAAACTGCCGGTCAACATCGTGTCAGATAAGCACATAGTAACTTGCAGTCCAGTCTTCTGTAAATAATAACGCGAAATTTGCATGTCCCTACAAATACCTGTATATGATCAAGGCTTTAGTGCACGTAACGCAGGAAAAAAAAAAGTTTGAACTTCGAAAGTTGCTGGTTAGAATGGCAACTGTGGTACATGTCTGATGTTACGTGTTTCTATAACAACACCGGTGCTCGCTAACTACATTCATGAGGAATTTGTGAGGATTACAAAAGTCCACGCCCACTTCAAGTAAGAACACAATATACATAACACGTGCAACATGTCACATATCATAGCCAAATTTGGAAAAAGGAAAAATAATTTTTTTTAAATCCCGTGTTACTGATTTAACCTAATTTAACTGTCTGTGATGAAGTGGAGTCAAACGATGTATTGTAACGAAAGTTTTCGTTTTATCAAAATTTATTGAAGCGTTATCTTGCAACATAAGTACAAAAACCGTATCAGATATGAATTTATATGAGGCATGCAGAGCAGAAGTGGTGTAAGTCCAAAATATTTTATGGGAGAAAAACAGGCCTTTGAAAACGTAAAATATAAAGTTTGTGTAAACAAAATGGGTGTATTTTTGTGAATGGTACATACATAAGTA
The DNA here is from genome assembly GCA_003012365.1 of Medauroidea extradentata. NCBI lineage: Eukaryota > Metazoa > Arthropoda > Insecta > Phasmatodea > Phasmatidae > Medauroidea > Medauroidea extradentata. The sequence continues at coordinate 94,404 of PNEQ01031719.1, forward strand.
ACACTCAACTGCTCAACTCCATCTTTAACAATTCCATGGATGTACTTCGCTACTGCAGTGAAAAATGACGAAGACGAAATATTGTCACAGTAGTAGTAAAGTGCTTCACCGTACATGGGAGTGAACTACTAACTTGCCTAACACTGGCAATGAAAAGAGGAAGCTATGTCGTGAACTTACATGCAATTATCACATTTTTGCCAATTTTGGACTAGCACCACTTCTGCTCTGCACGCCTCATATATCCCTAGCCTCTTGATTATGACAAGAAAAATTTCATTAATATTTACCAATTTCTTTTTTGTAGCTGTAATATAAAATTTAGCCTTATTAGAGGCGTATAAACTTTGCGTTGTTTTCTGACAGCAGACCGAAGTCTAAAAGGTTATAATCTAGTTCGACGTCTCTCATTGGCTTATCATCGCGTGGCTTGTAGTGGTGAATACTTCTTTCCAATACTTCGAGATATCAACGTCCTATAAAGCGGTGATTGATATCATGCAGAAACTCGTAACCAGTGGCATCATAGATTATGTCCTGATATCGTCAGGGGACATTGAAATCTAGTTTTACTTCGAACAATAACACGAAATTCGCCGGTCATGTATTAATAAGAGTGAACACAAATTAATTCCCAAAAAATAAAATGCAGATCCCGCAACTGATAAAGCGTAACTAAATTTTTTGTACAGTATGTCATAAATTTAAAAATAAAATACACCACACGTAACAATAGCCTTAAAGATAACAAACTTCAAATTATTTCTCTACGTCTTTTATAAATACGATACACCTACTAGAAATATGTTTGCAGGACACATTCAGATATGTAAAAACTTATTTGAAAGGCTGCTCTATGTATGGAAGTATCAACCTGTTATAAAGAACAATGATAGAAACATTCGTTCCCACAAAACATAAAGCCACATTTCTTCCGGTATTTATAGCCGCAAGCGGGCAAAAACTTATCACATACTCTTTCCTTCAGGGCGCGATTCACCTCAGTTTTCAACGTCTATTTTTATTTTCATATTTGTACCAGATATTTGTTTTCTTATTTAAGACATAAATTGTGTTCAAATGTCCCTCCTAGGAAATTTGTGCATCTCTCATAGTTTTTGCGTAATGAGTCATAAACGACAAAATATGCACTTTACTGTTTTGTGTACGCCACTAAAACCAACTCACATACCAAACCGAAAAAATTCACAGTTTATAACAAAGTCGCTGGCTATGATTTGACACATATAAAAACAAAACATGAATATTTTTGTATTTTTAAAAAATTGTTGAAATTTTTAAATTTTCATTTCAAAATTCAGCATTTTTTATTAAATACAAGAATATTAAATTTTTTGTTTTTCTGTATGTCAAATCATAGCCTATAACATTGTTATACAGTGTGAATTTTTTCGGTTTGGTTTGTCAGTCGGTTTTAGTGGCGTACATGAAACCGTAAAATGCAAGTTTTTACGTTTAGGACTCATTACGCTAAAACTATGAGAGATACACAAATTTCATAAGAGGAAGATTTAATCACAATTTATGTCTTAAATAAGAAAATAAATGTCTGGTACAAATATGAAAATAAAAAAAAAAACGTTGGAAACTGAGGTGAATCGCGCCCTTAAGAACAAATGTTACCTTGATAACCAAACACAGTGTACAACTTCGACAGTGTATCTGAAATCTCCAGGAAAGCTGTTTACCAATAAATAAAAATAATGAGAAAATTTATAGCACAATGTTATACCGAGTCAGTAAGTAGCCTAAGAATAGTCTACATCTGCTCTTGCATAGAAGCGTCTATGGACGTGTAACGTATACGCCAGATTCCGGTCACCATATATCAACTTCCTAAGAAATGCAATAAAGCCCTGTGCATTCGAACTAATTTGGACCCAATACCAGATTTTCTGTTTAACCGCAAGCGAACATCAAACGTATAGTTGCAGTGTCATATATAACAAGCTGATGTGATTTTACGTGCGATCGAATATTACGTCCATAGATAAAGAAACATTTCGCTTGAAGTCTGAACTTAACTGTACCACAGAATAAAATGCTAACATAAACACAAAGGGGATATTTTTCATTGTTGTTATCGTACCTGATCTCGGAGCGTGCAGAAATATAAACAATACCACGTGGATTAGAAGTATTGGTTTATATAACCACTTGTAGTGCTTGAGATATTGTTTGTATATAATATTACATTTTTATAAACGCCAAACATGACGAATCGCAGCTCAACATTAGAAACTAACTGATTCCGTCAGAAGCGACATTCGAGCTTTATAACCGCTGTTATTGTACCAGCTCTCGGTGCGTATAGGCGTTTCTCGGTTTAATTTGAGAACATATAAGAATTCAAACCCTTTCAAATGTCTGCAGTCTTTTTTATACTGGATCCAGATTCGTAAGCAGTGATCTTAAGAACTTTTAACCCTGTAAGTAAACATGAAATGGTTCACTTTTTACATGTTCTGGGGCTTTTTCACTAAACCCGCTGTTAATGTACAAACATGTTATTACGTATAATGCATTACATAGACGCCTTTTTTGGACACGGCAGCATTCGCTCGCAATGGCGAGCATAAAGAAACGGTTTAGTTTGTAAGACGTCCCTGCTTTTTGAGTAAAAGATTGGTGTAAGACTTCGTTTCAAAGGCTTACGTGAACACCTGCAGCTTTGCTTCATTGTTAATGATTGAATGTTTTTAACTCTCAGCTTCTTGTGATTATATCCGCTAACCACAGGTGTATGGTGTCGCAGTATCCTTATTCTGATTGGCGCAGTCAAATATCGACGACATTCTCCACTAACCACGGAGCAGAGCTGCAGATGTGCACAAAAGGCATTTAAAGAAAATGGTGCGACAATATCTTCGGTAAAATAAGGCGTTCATAACTATAGAGTCATCTCACAAGTTTATTTAGATGCTTTATTTATTAAGGTCTTTTTTGGTAGTTTTTTTACTCAGTGGAGCAAAGAACTCAAATGGAATTTTCCACAACATTTTGAAGAAGTTCGAGATTATCTGCAATCGTTAGACACACTGGAAAATCGCGGGAATAGTTGACTGTTTGCTAGGCTCCAACGTGATGTATATAACACTGAATGTTTTATATCAACATTGGCTATCGTTTATTTGCAGCATTTTTTCTCTCTACAATAGGCCCAGTTAGAACTGCACAGCTTGAACACACAGCGTGTGTGATTTGTCCCAAAACTGTTCACGCGTGTCACGGTTAATATAATACAGTTTTTTTGGAAACTATTTTAAACATTTTCGTGAATTTCCAGTGTCTCTAGTAATCGTACAGTGCACACGTATATGCAGATTTTTGTTGCAAAAATATATAATTCACCCGTACAAAACTTTTTGTTGTATTTTATCATATTTATAACAAAACAAGCAACGTTTTAGGTCTTTGGGAGGAATAATCTAAAAATTAATAAAAACGTGGCGTTTATTGCCACGACAAATAAGCTATTATGCGATGTCAGTATTAGATAATATTATTCAAATCACTTTAAAACAACCAGGGCATGACTTTAAATGAAGTGTAAGTAACGCGTACTTTCCAGTTAAAAATGTGTAATATCACAAAATTTGAAACGAACCACAAATATTTATTTTGAGAAGTTACGCAAGGCCCGGAGTCACCTTGAACACACGAGGCTTGTGGGAGGTGGCATGGACGAAATAGGTGAAGGCGACTGTTATTTCATTGGCTCGGCCTCTGGCTGGAGGAAACGAACGGAAAAGTGGTCGAGTTCCAGGAAGACGGGGAACAACTGAAAACATCGCCGTCTAGCGTTGTCGGTAGATTAGTTCCAAGCCGAGTTCTGGGACTACCCACTGATACTATGTCCTGCTTCCTTACACAACACTCAGCTGTACTGTGAGGAGTTTCTCAGTAAAATATACGTAATGCCGTCTTACTTCCGACCAGCAAATTAAGCACAGCCATAACTGTTTCTATTAGAAGGCTGCGTCCTTGAATGTGGCAACACTGCCAATCAGAGTCTATTTACGAACCTGTTACAGCAGGCGTTATATGCCGCATTTCAGGTACGGATAAGGTATAGACTGACTCATGCATCAGCGTTTTATGTTGATTTCTCCGTCGCTTTAACATAAAGTATATTTTCAGAGTATTGTCTTCCACCAAGACGATCCGGGTTCGTATCCCGGCAGGGTCGGTTCCCGGATTTTCATATGTAGTAATCTTGCTGGAACGATTAACTGTTCAGTTGGGTTTCTCGGGGCTCTTCAGTACACCCCATCCGGCCCCATCATTCCAGCGATGCTCCATATTCACATAATTTGTCACCCCTCACCAGCGCCAAAAACCTAGATATTAATTTCTGACCAACATCTCTTCATGTCACTCTTCACTTTTGAGTATTGTCAGTTTACGTCAACTATTTTCCAATTTGTAGTGAAGTTAATGTTTTGTAATTTGAAATTCAAATACTTATTACTCCCTTAATATTTCGTTCGGTACAGACTGCCTTAACATTTCTTGCTTTATTTTTGCACAACGACTCGCCTGACTGAGATTTTGCAGACGTTTTAGTGAACATCTTATGTGAATATATCAGTGGAGTTCGGGTAAAGTGGTACAAGTACAGACAGGAAATTATCGCGAATATAATTTTGCAACAAATTGTTTGGACGCCCCTTTGCGCATCTGCAGCACTGATCCATGGTTATTGGGCAGCATGTGTTTGTGCACATGCGTCGCCCAATCGACTAAGCAGATCAGGTTTAAGTTAATGTGACACAACACGTCTCTGATTAGCGGTTAGAAATCAAGACGCCTCAGAGAATAAACATCCAATCACTGACCGTGAAGCATAGCTGCAGTTGTGCGCGGAATTTATTGAAACAATGTGTTGCAAATTCTTTTTGCCAAAATTTCTGGTCTTTACTTATACCACTTTACTCGAACACCACTGATATGTATCTACACACACAAACTGCGGTTTAACTGAATTATGACGAATAAATCGCTCAAAAATGTATTACTTTGTGGGAATTACTAATCGCGACAGAAGTTGACTGTCTTTTTTAAATTCCAGAGAAGCATTTGAGTGTTCGACGTTGTTTTGTCACTTCTACGTATATTTCTTATATACCGCACTGTTAAAAATGTCCGTTAATTTACGAGTATTTATAAGAAAATGGCTGTTTAACAAACGGAAACATTGTTTTGTAACACAGTTATACATAATTTAGTTTTATTAACTAAACATATGTAAAACTGCGAGAAGAAACAAAAAAAAAATACCGAACGCAATATTGTGCCTGCAACCTAATGAAGTCTCTCATAAATATGCGACTTTCCATAAGTGGAGCTAGTTACCTTCCGTAAATTAACGGACACTTCCGGGGAATGTATTACCAGCACTTCTCCGCAAAACAACAAAATTTATTTTTAACAGTGCCACCTAATGATTGTGAGAGTTTTCAGCAACTATTGTTTAGTACTCCTTAGTAACATACTAAAAAATTCCACTGGCATTCGGTACTATACTTGAAATACTCTCATACACCAATATACATTTTAACGGAAATGTATCGCTAGTAAACGGAAATACATAGTGTCCGTAGAAATAAAATACTGAAATGTCTACAGCAAAAATAAGCTACGGACTCATACGTAATATGTCCATAAATCTGCCGACGCTTGCATGGAAAAAATCGTAAATTTGTGGGTTAGAGAACTGTAAATACTACGGATATATATTAATAAAGTCACCGGTAAATCTACAAATATGTAGGAGTGCAATTGTAGCATTATATCATGTGAGTATGACTGTTCCGTGTGACGAAACAGTTTTACGGAAAGTTATGTTTGATTAGGAAATAAGATTCCGTGAATTAACGAAGGTATACGGATAAATTTACCGGTAATTCCGTAAATCGACGGAGAAAAATTTCCACACTGAGGTTCAGAACGTTATTTTCAATCGTCTTTATAGAGTACAGCCGTTGCAGCTGTCAAATAGTCATCGTCCAAACATGCAAGGCGCAACATGCTACAGTGTTTTGAAGACTATTTTGGCTACAAACCTTTTCGTGATTATTTTCTCGGTCTAGGAAGGCAAAGAACTTAAGTTGGTTCATTCATATGATGATACGTGATTAATGAAAGAATAATTTGGAAAATGTACACACTATATTACATCTTTGTAAACAGTGAAAATTTCCCGCGTTAAATAGAAACAGAACATTTCGTGAGTCTAAAAACTTGCATGCTAGACTACACTATACTATGCATTTTATGAGACACTAAGGGTTTCGGACTAAACATTTTCACGAAAATGCTTTTTTATATCTTGTTTCAGTGCCTTACGTGCACATCGCGAGATCTGCTCCATAATAAGAAAATAAATGTTTTTAACTCTCGGCATCTTGAGGAGAAGCTGTTAGAAAAAAAATTACGTGAAATTACGGAAATGTACAGGCAAAAATTTATCCATAAATCTTCGTAAAATAACGAATACTCAGTTTTGGTGGATGACCAAATCCTCCGTAAAATTACGGACAATCCATTTTCTTCACAAAAACTGAATTTCTTTAAATTGCTGGCATACCATTTTCAAGAAATACGAAGTGCTATTATTTAATATGTTTTATTGTGATATTGATGTACCATTTAGTAACGTGAAAAAGTCTTACATTTGACAGGGTTCGAACCCACGACCATACCAGACAAACACTCTAACCATTGTACCGCAGTGGCAAGTTAGTCAGTAAGCGATGTCCATGCAGTGGTAAGAGGCCATCTTTATAAGAGATCATTAACGGTGATCATTATTACCATAATTTTTTTTTAAAAAATCACAATACGATATGCTTTAAAATTGTAGGAACATATTTCCATGAATTTATGGAAAGTTACGTATTAACATCCGTAAACTGGTAACACGGACAAACTTTCGTAATAAAAAATTACGGAAGCCATTTCCGTATAATTACTGTACCTTTCTGTAAAAATTTCCGAGAATTTACGGAAATTTTTAACAGTTTACCAGCAAATCTCAGACGTGTGGTGTCGTACTGAACGTATTCTGATTGGTGTATTTAAATGATAAGATTAACTGCATAAATGTCTTCTCTGTGAGCAATGAGTCAGTCTTACCAAGGAACAAGTGTAAGGTGATTTGTTCAATGTTCGCTTACGTGACTTTTATTAGATTAGCTGAAAGTTTAAATATGCCTCCCTTCCTGCTTGAACTGGTTTGGCAGCGATTTACTGTTATTCTATGTTACAAACAGTACCTAACGCACATCACAACTGTACATCTGCGAAAACGACACACACACATCAAATCATGTCACTTCCGGTTTATTAGTACAACCACGAGTTTGTCGCGAGTAGATTTTTGCTCCATTTTGTTTCAATGCCTTATGCCCGGTAGTTTCGCGAAAATATTTCTGCAACACTTTGTTTCAGTGCCTTACGTGCGCACCTGCAGCTCCGCTATGTGGTCAGTGATTGGATGCCGTAACATCCATCGTCTGGAGGTTAAACCCGCAAATCACAGACATGATGTGTCACATTTATCCGTGTACTGATTGGCACAGTCAAATGAATAATAACTCTGCACAAAAACACTCTGTCAATAATAATGAAGTTCACTGTAAAAATTTTTTAGATAAATTCACTCTACATGTAATGGAAGCTAATTACCTCTACAAGTGAGGGAAAATTACTCAACACGTGTCAAGAAAATTTACTCAACTGGTAATGTAATTTTTCATTGCGTATTGGCGCAAGACCTCTAGGACAATTTGACATAACGCGCGAGAGAAACTTCCGAGTGGTTTGTGTGGTGAATACACTACCTTGCGGAAATTTCCACACATATTCGGAAATCAGGTTTCCCTCTCAAGGTTAGGGAATATTACCATAATTATGATGAGTAATATTACTAACATTTTTCACAGTGTTGAGCTGCAGGTGAGAACGTAAGAGACTGAAACAAAGTGGGGTAAAAATCTTTTCGTGAAAACTACCGGGCCCTAGCTATGTGTACATCGAAGCTCTCTTTCATGGTTGTCGGCAACGAGTCTTTCTTAAGACTCGTCTCTCACTTGACAGCGCCAATAAGAATAAAGTTACTGGGACACGATACGTCTGTGATTTGCCAGTGGATAATCAATACCAGCGAAAGTTAAAACATCCAATCTCTTACCATTAAGCATAGAGGTACCTAAGTGTTTATAAGGGAATCAAACCAAATGGTGGCAAAATCTTTTCACAACTTCGTGGATTTTTTATTAGATGCCTTGTTTTCAAACCTCTCGTAATTGCTTCATACTGTTTTTCATACTGCTCCACGTACAAGCGAGAACCAGTAATCTTTTGATAAGCTGAATGTACGTTGAAACCCAGAAAACAGTAAAGTTTCCCCGTGATAAACCATCATCTTAAACTATAACGTTTTATAGCCCCATACAAACAAGGAATAATAGTAAAGCTATATATTCCAATCGATCGGCATGCGTGTAAATGTAATACTCAAGAACCAGCAAAATCCTCGTTGTTATATTGTGACAGACTAGATTTCACCGCCCTGTACATACTTGAGTACAATCTGCAATTCCATTAGCTACGAGCCTATATGACGACATTTACGTGTGTAACCGCTCAACAGGAGGCGTGGTACATAATTCTACGTTAAAAGCATTAATCTATAACTGTAGGTTTCTTGAAGCAAATTTGCGAAAATTAAACAATAGCAATCCTAGGCAATAGTTTTCGCCAACGTTTTAAACAAAATAGTTTCCAGTGTTACGAACTTCTGAGGCACAATCTCTGAAGCCGGAACCTCGTGCATTAAACTGCGACGCAAGAGATCACGCGTTACGAATTAGTAATGTTGGATAAATATTTACTCGTAAAGTTGGCAAATACCATTATCTAGGATTGTAATTGAGTATTCTATTAATAATGGCTTCGAAAAACGCTTAGAAATCAATTAATGTTTTCAGCGTTTATTTATTTACCACGCACTCTTAAGGAGCCTCCCTGATTAGTTTGCGTTTGTGTGTTTGAGGCAGGAGCGCTAAGGTTGCCGTTGACCGAAGTGTGTAATAAGTACAGACCGGAAAAATTCGCGGGTTCACTAACCGGTAGGCTAGCCTTCAAGAATATCTGTGGATTCAAGCAGATAACAGCTCTTCGTTGGCTGCTCGTTGACACAGTGAAATGGGGCCGCACTTACTTACAGTGTTATTATTGGCTCACCGTCTTCAAGGTGGTGTTAAATATGTCAACGGCAAATTGTGAAAGTAGAACGAACTTACAGTTTCTGGAATTCTAGCTTGCACCTGAAAGAAAACGCGATTTTTTCAGGTCTCTAGTAGTAAGTTATCGCCTCGCCGCGCAAGCTACTTAGATGGCGTGCAGTGCTTTACTGTTTTACTTTTTCCTACAAGACTTTAAGCGGTGACCACATTATTTTATTTGTTGCCAGCGTAGTTCAAAGTCTAACGCTCGTTTCTATAGTTGTGTTTATCGAATCCGGTTGTTATATTTCCAGAAACGACAGTCTGCATAAACCATTTTTGGCCAATTGAGGGGCCTGAAAATAATAATTATAATAAACGTACCGAATTTTTACAACTATAGCGACAAAGTTTGAAGTGTGTGTTCTTTTCGTAGATATGCCGATATAATGTGCGTTAAATAGTTTTGTAAAAAAAAACAGCCGTAACTCGCTGCAACGCATTTGAAGCGCAGGTTGGGAGGCCCCTTAAGGCCTTGTTACTGAGTTTTGCAGTGATTTCGAAAATATATTTTTTTTTATTGCTACCTAATACTCATATCAAAATTTTGCTGCACAGTTTTGACACTTATATGTTAATATTTGTAGCTGAATTTTTTTTGTAGAATTATACTGAACGGTTTTTTCGATTTCATTACCCAAAGTACCACGTTTTTTGTCGTCAAAATAAGCAAAAATAAAGGAAATTGTTTTTTTGCTGGTGAATGGTACATTATTAAAAAAAAAGGCACCACAGTATTGTGCATCGTGTGATTGCACATTGACTCAAATTTTTTCAAAACTTTTGGTTAAAAGATATTTGAGTTATTGGCACCAGTATGAAAAAAAACTCGGGAACAAGCCCTTAATAGCAGAACTTTTCGTTACCAGTCAGATGCGTCCTACACGGAAGACCACAAAAATGTCGGCAAATAAGTGACTCCGAACGAGCCTACGTCCGTTTGGAGTTTATCTGCTGGCAGATAATAATGCGAATTTTGTTTGTAGTAATATTGTATTCCATACGTCGGAAAGCGACACACAAACACAGCCTTATCTGTAGTGCGATATGAAGAGCGTTTCTAACGAACTTAGGTCTAATAGGAAGTTGGTCATACATTTATTTGGAGCAATATTTATCTTGAAATAAAAGGTCAAAAATGTTCCGAACCCTAGCGACAAACCGCTGTGTGGTTTGTCAGCGTGCTATTAATAGGTGAAATGTTATTGGGAGGGCAGTGTTTGCACTTACTGATATCGCACAAACAACGGAGCAAACAAAGTGCACACACTGCGGCTGGACGATAGTATTATCAGCAGATTCTAGACACTTCCCTTTCACACAGGAAGTGCTGGATCTCTGTGGTTTGGGAATAAGGAAAGTTTTGCAATAATCGACGCTGAGAACCACACAAACAAATATCACAACAAATTGCGACACTAATAAAATAAAAAATTGCTAAAGACTGCACATTTTTGCATCACTTTATTTCGGTGTATTGTAAGCATGCACATGTGTTGCCAACCCAACCAGTACACTCAAACATAGCGTGCCTTGATAATACTAAATGAAACATCGTGACAGTACGGCGAGCCACTTCTACAGGCTAGTTTAGGTCCACAGATTTCCCAACAGGTAGTCAATATGGACTAATATTACCCCTCAAGGTCACTCAAGTGTGAAATATGCAAGAGTTTATGTTTGTACGAAATAATGCTAGTTTTGTAGACGTTGATGTTCACTACATTATTCTCCTATGAAAAAATTGTAGTATTTAAAGTAAGGTACCTGTACCGAATATGGCCCAGTTCTCAATACGGCCCACTAGTCACCATAGTGTGGTAATGCCGAGATCGATGTGGGATCGATACACAATAGTCTCCAGTATGAGCGTACACCATCCATAAATATATGGCTTACATCATCCATGTGTTATATTAGTAATAAGTTATAATTAAAGACTTAGGCACACATGATTTTTGAACCTTAAGGGTGTTCAAGTGCGATAAAATCATTATTTTATATTGTAATGAAACATTGTTAGTATTGTAGGAGATACTTGTGACTATATTTTACTCTTACGAAACAATTTTATCTCTCATAGTTTTCTCATAACGGGGTGTCAAAGTCAAAATTTGCTTGTTCTGCTGCCATGCAAATAATGATAACCGATTGACCTACTTAAACAAAGTAATTCACTGTGAACTTACATCCTATGAGGTATGCAATAAAACATTTTAAAAACCCACAACATAATATTTTGATTTTAAATAATCGTAAAAATACAGAAAAAAATTGGAAATTCAACAATTTGTTAGAACACAAAAACAGTTCCCAGGATTTCGTCAAATGTTTCATTACGTAGCCGATAGTATGTTATTTTACTGTGAATTATTTCACGTACGTAAGTCAATTGGTTTTCATAATTTGCATGGTAACAGAACATGCAAATTTTGACTTTGACGCACCGTTATGAGAAAACTATGAGAGTTAAATTTTTTCGTAAGAGGAAACCGCACTCATAAGTATCGTCTACAAAACGAACCATATTTCATATAAATATAAAATTATGATTTTATCGCACTTGAACACCCTTAAGCGGGCCATATTTGGTACGGGTACCTTATTTCAACAACGGCATGTCGAAGTGCATGTTGTCATGCCACCGTACATGAAATCAAAGAAAAACCAATGGGTTCAATAACATGAAATAATTTGCACTGGAATGGGATTTCACGGGCTACATGGCAAAGTTATAAAGATAACTAAACAGCAAATTATTGTATTTTTAAAAGTACTGAATACCAAGATAAAATACTTAATTTTCAGCAATTTGTTTTAAATTACAAAATTAGTCGTTTAAGTTTTATAGACTGAAGAGTGCAGCACGTGGCTTCCTTTTCAGTGTAAGTTATTCCATTTCAGTTCGTCTGCTGGTTTTTATTGGTTGTACGCTGTCGTATAGCAAGTTAATTTGCCTTTCGTATGCCATTATGAAATATACTATACATGATATAATACCACATTGGAGAATAATGAAGTCGGTAGTAAAATGTCTACAAACAATAACTATTTTGAACAAAAACACTTGACGGTTTTAAAGTCATGTTTCATTGTAGTTGTTTAAAAAGAAAACGATAACGATTTTGACAATGTAGTTGCCGAAATTGGCTAAAAACGAGAGTGTACACTGCAATGTGTATAATTAGCTCACAACCAAATGTCGATACGTTAACTCCAGGAGTAACATTGGCCGAATCAAAATAATTGTTTTGGGACCACTTAGTGTATAAAATAAATACGCATAGTCATGTCGTAAATCTTTAAGTTTGATCCATTCAGATAAAGGTTGCCATTTCTTCACCAAATGGCACCAAACTAAATATTCTGAGTCGGTCGATGGTACCCCGCAGTCAAAGTATCCACATTTAACGGTACGTAAATCTTGCGTCACACAATTTATTCACACACCCAGATCATATCAATGTATTTTCAGAAATGTTTATCAATTTGTGAACGAAACCAGGCATCTTTATTATCGTCTTTAACATAACGTATGTTGCACAAAACGTTTTATATCATAATAAAACACATTAAAACATAGTTTCTCATTAGTTAAAACATTCAAATTTGAGTGATAATATCTCTAGCCATCTGGTCTTAATTAGATCATCATATCTTATTCACGAATTTTTTAAATATACCCGAAACTGTTGTGTGTGTGTGTGTGTGTGTGCTCGCGCACGCGCGCGTGATAGCTACGTGCCAAATTTGCGTTATTTCCTGACAAAAACTAGACTCTAAGCGACTGTAGTCTCGTTTAACGTCTTTCTTTATCCGATAATGTCGTGGCTTTCTGTGGAAAATACTTCTGTCAAATAATTACAAATTCCTCGGTAATTGACCAACCTCCAATTAATAAGTCACACGTATCACACAGACGCTCGTGGCGAATGAGATCACATATTTCTCTCTGGTGTGTACAGGGAAGTGCAGTCAACATAGTCACGAAATAATAACACGGATTTTTCACGTCCATATTGATACAAGATACTATGTTACACAGAACTAAGAACAAGCAAGAGATGATTATTTTCTCAACAACTCTCAGATAACCAAACCAAATGTAGATAAATATGCCGTTATACGAGGCCTGTATGTATGTTGACACTCAAGTCACAACACCAGCAATATGCGCTGGCACATCGTCAAAATAATTACGTGTTTAATAACGTGGTGTTATTGACCTATTAACAAGATGAATAGTATCTACTATCAGCGACTTCGTTCGCGCAGTTTTCAATTTAATATGAGTTTTTTTTTGTACTGCGTTCTATCCCCTGCTTAGTTTTGCCTCTTGTCTCTCATATACAACGTGTATTTGAAACATACCGACAAACTTTAACAAGTGTCTGCTGAGGTGAAAATAGAATGTTTGCTGTAGGAAACACATGGTCCAGTTCACACAGGAAGCGCTGCACACGCTTTCAAAGTTTGAGAAAATGTAAAAAATTTTGTACTATTTAAGAAACTACTTGCTTGACAGAATAAACTTTTTGGTTACGAAATAGTTTTACCGAAAGCAATAATAACGTGAAGGATTTCTACCTTGAACATACTTCAATAACGTTGAAAGGGGGTGGCAATATCCTCTTATTTCTTTGAAAATTGTACGTGACAGTAAAAAGTAGCTAATATTCATCAAACATAATTAAATGATGTGAAATTTAGAAAAGTTAATGTACGTTTAAAAAATTGTCTAACGATCGTCCTTTCAAGGCAACCATTAAATGTTTGATTTCACAGAGAACCACTATTGCCTGCCATGTATGCAACCAGGAATTATTGACTGCGTACTGCACCTTATTGGAATGAGTGATGCAAAACTGTGGGTGGTCAAACTTTAGCGAGGTGCATAAATAACAGATTAGGTGAGACTGTCCTACTTCCACGAGAAATAAAATATGACATTAAATTGAAGTCTGCACTAGCCATGTCATTTTGCGCCATCATAAAAATTCTACAACATGTGTTTAAATTGGCGGCCTCCCGTTTCATTGCAACACTTGAGCGGGCATATCAATGACTGACGTACTCCTTAGAAAACGCCTGGTGTACTATGCATTTTGTCACAGGCAGCCATTATCATAGCTAGTAGATCTTCCTCTGACTCGATGGACGTGTCGTACCCCAGGGCTTTCACGAAGCCCCACAGAAAAACGTCGTTGCATTAAGGTGCGCTGGAAATGTCACGTTCAGGTGATTATGTACAGCTTTATAGTCTATCCATTATAAGGTTGCAGCTAATCCAGCCAAGTGAATGTCAATAATATTTTTCGCACAGCGAAAATTTCATTTGAAATATTGAAAAATGCAAGGTAACAATGCTACGACACAATCACAATGTGAGGAATCAAGGTACAATTCAATTGCTTTGATTTATTTCGTTAGCAATATTTATTTCTGCTGCAACCTTAGAGTAGACAGAGTATTGTGGAGGGGCGCCATAGTAGTGACTTGAAACCACATACGTTGCCGAACCGCAAGTGGAACATACTGGAGGAACTCTGGCAATGTCATTGGCAAGAAATGGCAGTACATGTATCCATATTCGCGGCACCAGATAGGGCTGGATTACCGACAGTATCCGCCCAGATGTTCGCACAAAACCGTTCCTGGTTCGCTGCTATGGCAGTTGCATGAGGATTGAGGCCGTTCCACATGTGACAGTTCCTGTTGTTAAAGTAAACATCTCGCGTATGAGTAGCTTCGTCAGTAAACAATATTACGGATGTAAAGTGTGGATATTCTGTGCACTGATGCAGGAACCACTGAGAGAAAGCACGCCGAGAAGCAAAACCCGCTTGTGACAATGCCTGCACCTTTCGCACGTGGTATAGGCACGTGGCAGTTGCTCGTGCGTAACACGGCATACAGTTGAATAGAACACCCTCATTCCATGGGCTATGGCACGGGTGCTTGTTGACGGGTTTTCCTCCACAACGTTGAGAACTTCTTCATCCACATTTGGTGTACGTACATTCCTCGGGTGACCAAAGCCATCTTGCGTCTTGAACGTGCCTGTAGTCTCTGGGTGGCAGCTGTCAAGGTCGTGTGATGAGGTTGCCTCCGCGCAGGGAATCTCTCGTGATACAAGCGTCAAGCAGCTCGTGCATTACCATTCACTTCACCGTACAGCAGAACCATATCTGTTAGATCTGCGTTGGTGTACGTTGCCATGTCGACTTGTAGCGCAATGCATGCAATGTGCAGTGAAGTGTGCGTCTGTAGTATACAGTCTTCTGCTGTGTTCTGGAAGGCGAACAACAACAAATATAAAACGGGGTCGGAGGGGAGGAAAGCACGACTCACACTAATGTTACTGTAGTAACCCACTACACGACGCAGCTCACGATTACGAATTACCACAAACCAACTGCCCACACATCACTGCAGTGTTAACACATAGTCATTCCTGGTTGCATACTTGATAGGAAATAGCGCTTCTCTGTGAAATCACACATTTAATGATGCCCTAAAAGGACGAGCGTTTGACAGATTTTCCAACATACTATTAGCTTTCTAAATTTCCAGGCATTTAATTATGTTTGATAAAAAAATAGTAATATTTTACTGTCACATAAGATTTTTCATAGAAATAAGGGTGTGCCACCCCCTTTCAACGTGAATGAGGTGTGTCAAATGTACAGTACATACCCTTCACGTTAATATTGCTTTCGGTAAAACTATTTCGTAACAAGAAATTTGTTCCTGACTAGCAAGTAGTTTCCTAAATAGTACAAAAATGATTAATATGTTCTCAAAGTTTGAAAGCGCTTCCTATGTGAGCTCTGAGCTGGGCCATGGGTTCCCTAAATAAATCATTTTGTTCTGACCTCAGCAAACACCCGTTAAATTTGTCGGTATGTTTAGGTTACACGTAATATATATATATATATATATATATATATATATATATATACTCACAATTATATACATATTATATATATACTCACAATTATATACATATTATATATATATACTAACAATTATAATATAAATAGTTCTCGTTACTTAGTGTTTGAAATAAATTTTAAATGGGTAAGAATCGCAAGACGTTTGCTGGACAGCTAATACCTTAAAATACTTCTAACTAAAAAAAAGTATTGAAAGCTCTATAAACAACTTATTAAAATTTTTAATTTTCTACACTAACAAGAAAATTAAACTTCCTTGTCTATCACTTTGCCTATCCCTCTTGCAATAATACTATACTTTATATACGAGCCAGCTGCAATGTAGGTTTTTTTGATATCAAACTAAGCGGAAATCCTTACACGTATTATAACAACATACAAATACTGCTTACAAATGTCTAGTAAGTTATCGTATATGTGAAATCTGTATGTTGTAGCTGATATTTAACTACGAGTTTCAACGGAAAATGCAAGTTTTTCATGCCTTCTTCCAATTTTTTTTGTAGCATTCGTTCTAGTAGGTTGTATACACGCTAAGACTTTAAATGATTGTGGTTTCAAGTTCCCACCAACATAATTTGCAACAATTTTTTCCCGCTAAAGCGGTTGCGATATAATGCCAGAGTAGCTAAATATGCTCCTTCCCCACTTCCTTAGTAATTAGATAAAATAATTGACTTGCCTTAGTGTAATGGCGTACGGACAAATTTATTTCTGTACACCCCCCCCCCCCCAAATGCATTGACGCAGTAACTGCACTCTATAAACACTTTCCTTGCTCCAGCAAAAATTTTAACTTATTTTTGTTAAATACGAACTACTGCAAAGAAGCTTTGCCACAATAATGCAATTGTTACCTAAATTTAAATGCATCGGGTCCATTTACAAACATAAGCCACACTAAATTACAACAGAGAGTAGATAATAGGTAAAATTCCTAATACGTACATTTTCTAAACTTTAGGAACATATTTAACAGTATTAAATCTCAAAGGCATGAATTATAAATATAAATAATTTACTGAGTCATTGAAGTGGGTACAAATAAAAACAGCAATACATCGTATCAATGATTATAACTTTTTGTTGTAATAGTACTTGAATATATATATATATATATATATATATATATATATATATATATATATATTTTATAATATATTTATATATATATAATATATATATATATATATAATATATATGTATATATATAATATATATATATATATATATATATATATATATATATATATATATATATATATATATATATATATATATACACGTAATGAATTGGGCCGCTATAATCCCTCACTCATCAAATCACAAACCAAACCGCTGGACCTAGAGACGTGAAATTAGAAATTTTGAGGGAACTTTCCCTGCCGTAGGCACCCACAAAGAAGGGAATTTTTTTGAAATTCGAAAATTAAGGGGATAAAAAGGGATATGTTTTCAATAAATCCTCGATGCTTAAAACAATTGAGTTATTAAAGTAATTTTGCTTCAGAATGACGGTTACAAAAATTTATAATATGTAATTTTGGATATTTCGAAATTTTAATATAATTGGTGTTAAAAGCTATAAAATGTGTTTTCAATCAGTCCCCAATAACTGTTAAACACGTTAAAGTATTTAGATGATTTTTCCTTCAGAATTAAGCTAATGCATATCCCTAAAAACGTTTCAGGATTGTTTGGAATTTAACCTCTAAGGCAGGACTTCTCAATTAAATGTACCTTCGGGCCACTTGCTTCAATTTTATAACTACCAAAAACACTCGGGGGCTAAAAGTACAAAAAAAATGCAGTCAATAATTATAGGCATTGTACGGAATCATTTAATTGAACTTAACGTTAGTCTAACATAAATCATTGTCATACGCAGATATTACATTGACCTAACTGTAACTGTTAAGAAATAGCCTTCAAATTATTATAACAAAACATTTTCGCTGATTTCTGAAATTATGATGGCGGGCTAGTAGAAATCTCTCTGCGGGCCGCATCTGGCCCACGGGCCGCCTATTGAGATGGCATACTCTAAGGGCATTAAAAACATAAGAAATTAGTTTCAATTAATTTTCTTTACCACCAAAAGCTGTTGAGATATCGAGATAATTTTTGAATAGTACGTAAGCTTACGTAAATACATAATAAGCTATTTTACGATTTTAAAAATTTTGACAATTTAGGTGTTTAATGATGTCAAATGTTCTAGGAATCCCGAAAAGCAAATACGATACGCGAAATAATTGAAAAAGTTCTTACTTTTTGTCGTCCTAATGATACGTATACCTCCTTGGGTACGAGCCGATGTGTGTATATATATCTTAATATATAAAATGAAGTGTCCTGACACATTCACTCACTCATCAACGCACAGCCCAAAAATAGACCTAGAACCACTACATTTTGAGGTAAGCTTCCCCTTGGCCCGTAGGCACCAATAAGGAAAGGTTTTTTTTTCGAAATTCGATAATTAAGGGGGTAAAAAGGGGTGAAATGTGTTTTCAAAGAATCCCTGATATCTCCTAAATCGGGAAAAGTATAATACATTTTTCAACTTCATAACATTGCCCAAAGAAATGCATATTGGCCAATTTTTCGATTTTGCGAAGTTCGAAAATTAAGGGGGTGAAAAGCCGTAAAATGTGTTTTTTCATTAATCCGTGATTTCTCCTAAAAAAAATTCCAGATAGTGAGGTGATTTTTTCTTTAAAATGATGCTTAAGTAAATGTCTAAAAACGATTTTTAGAATTTTTCGAAATTCGTCCTTGAAAGCTCTTAAAAAAATATAACGTGTTTTTAAATAATCCCACTTATCTCCTAACCCAGTGGAATAATTGAAATGATTTTTGCTTTGAAATAAATGTTACGCAAATATAAAAAAAAATAATTTATGGATTACTCGATATTCGTCCTTGAACGCTGTTAAAAAAATATAATGTGTTTTAGAATAATCACCTGTACCGCTTATACCCGTTCAGATATCGAGATGACATTTTGATAAGAACTAAGTTTATGTAAATATCTACAAATCGAATTCAGGATTTTACGAAATTCGAAGATTAAGGATGTGAAAAGCAGTAAATTGTTACAGTCTCCCGAAAAATGAAAATGATCACGGAGAAATAATTCAACAGTTGTTTCTTTTTGCCAACCTACTCATAAATAAAACCTATTTGGACGGTAGCCTGTACAAACGAAAGAATTATCACGGCCTGCTTTTAGCATTTACTCAGGTATTGTATAAAGTTTGTGGTGTGGGAGGGGTGGAGTTACGGGTTCGTATCTCGTGCAAGACTTTGCGATGGGAATTACTATGACATCATACGAGCCTATTGCGCGCGCTCTTTACACTGAGCTAAGCCAATTTATAGTTCACTGTTATTGAGTACACTAGCTGTTAAATGCCTTCATCACATATTTTACCCAGATTTACTGTATACATTACATAATTTCATGCGGGCGAAGCCGCAGCCGGCCAGCTAGTGTTTATATATGTATACATACATGTGTGTGTGTATATATGTGTGTATATGTATATATATATACATGTGTATATATATACATACATGTATATATATATATATATATATATATATATATATATATATACACACACACACTCTAAATCTGAATTAGTGACTATTCACTGATTCGCGCCGATGGATGGAGCAGTTTTAACTAATTGAATCAGTAAGAAACCACTTTGAATCGGTGACTATTCACTGATTCCAATAAAGTGAGACAACATTCCACAAGTTAATTAGTGAATGTCCACAGATTTTCCAGTAATTTTTCACTGATTCAATAAGGGAAAACTGTTCTTTGAAAACAACTGGAAAAATCTGTGAATATTCACTGATTCACTTGTGAGATTTTGGCACTCTTAAAGGAAATCAGTGAATTTTCACTAATTAAACAGTTAATATTTTCACTGATTCAAATTGTTGAAACTGCTCCAGTCATCAGCGGGAATCAGTGAATATTCATTCACTAATTCAGATTTAGTGTGTATATATATATATATATATATATATATATATATATATATATATATATATATATATATATATATATATATATATATATATATATATATATATATATATATATATATATATATATATATATATATATATATATACACACATTCAATTTTATAAGATTCTGATGACCTATCTCAACGTAGCTGTTAATAACACTGGTAGGAGGAGCTCGGTTTGAATCTCGAGTAATGCAAGGTGAGGGGAAACTACTATGATATTTTATACCCGCAGATTAGTTGCAGAGGGCAGAAGAGTTAATTTTATAATTGAAGTATGACGATTAACAGGTGGCTTTCCCTTGCGGCGTAAGCACCCACCAAGAGGTGAAACTGGACAAAATGTACTATCCCGATGTCCTCGATATCTCAGAAACATGGTGAGGTATCATTACACTGTGAGGGTGAAAAGTCGTAAAATGTGTTTCACCATGTCCTCGTTATCTCATGAGCATGATAAGCGGTAAGTTATCGTATAGTTTTTCCTTAAAAAATTCCACGCGGGCAAAGCCGCGGCCGGGCAGCTAATATTCGGCGGGGTTCAGTAACTTTTCAAGGACGCGTGTTTTTCTCCGTGGCTTGCTTGGCTGTTACGCGCTGTCCACATGGTTGGAGTGCATTTGTTTGTGTTCAATCCGCGTGAAGTTGTCACATAACTAATTAGCTTGAAACCCTGAAAGTCAAGTTTCCCGACAATTACGAACACGTCCTTCAACCAACAACAGCGTGATGTTTAATGTCGCATTTTCCTGGTTGACGGCAGAGAGTAATCTTGCCACATGTTCAGGGAGAGACCCGTTTATCACGTCACATGTGTTCATGTAACATTCAGTATATGAAGCAGTCTACCAGCGTGGTTAGAGATGATATATCGCGAACATTTTTTATGTCAACATACAGTTAAAATACTGTGGTTACTTGCGACAGGCATGATTGGTAGAATTAATGGCATATCGCGAAAATGATCTGGGCCAACATACCCTTGAAAACTCTGTAGATTCTTGTAACATATATGATTTGTAGAGACGGGGAAAAATCTCGTGTTCACTGACATGCAGGCTAGCTTCCAATAAATATATGTGAACTCGTTCAAACACCAGCTGTTCATTGCCTGCTTGCTGACACAGTAAAATAGGCCTGTATTCAGTTACAGTTTTATTGTTGACTTGGCTACTTCCAGGAAGTGTCGAGTAGGTCAACAGCCAATTGTGAACGTAATGCAGACCTACTGTTGCTGGAACTATAGCTTGCGCCTAAAATATAACGCGAATTCTTCAGGTCTCTAATGATTTGGTAATATACTTCTGACACAACGTAGCTGTCTGCAGACCAACAACAGGAACCAAATTTTACGATAGTGGGATTCTTATTGGCTCAGTCAAATATGGGAACTGTTCCACGTACAAGGGAAAGCCAGTAAAAATCTTATAAATTAAACGTGTGTTGAAACCCAGCGAACAGTCAAGTTTTCCCGCGATAAACCATCATCTCTAGAGACACTGGTAAATCGCGGGAAAAGTTGATTGTTAGCTAGGCTCCAACATACTATGTATAACATTGAAGGTTTTGCACTTAGGCCTATATTGGCTATCGTTTATATGATGCACCGTGTCCCTCTTCAACAGACCCTATTAGAACTGAACAGTTTTAACACAGAACGTACGTGGTTTGTCAGAAAACTGTTCACACGTGTCACGATTGAGATACTACAGTTTATTGGAGACTATGTTAAATATTTTCGCGATTTTCCAGCGTCTCTAATCATCTCTAATGATTGGGTGTTGTACATCTGACACAACGTAGCTGTCTTCAGGCCAATAATAGGCATCAAATATGGCAATAGAGGGATTCTTATAAGCTTAGTAAAATAAGGTAACAGCTCTACGCACTAACGAAAGCCAGTCATCTTTTTTTTCATAAGTTGAAAGTGTATTAAAATTTAGTAATCAGTCATGTTTTCCCGCGATAAACCGTCATCTCTGCATGGTGTACTAATAACGAGTAACCTGAAGAATTCGGAGTTTCTTTTGGGTACAATCTGGAATTCTAAGAGTTCATGTCACTCTCGCAATTGGGGCTCGACGTATTTGACACCTTCAGGAGAGCGCTAGGCTAACAGTAAAGAAGTAACTAAATGCAGACTCAACAACGTGGCATCAATGTGTCAGCGAGCACCCAGTTACCAGGTAATGTCTGCCTTAATACGCAGATATTCTTGGAGGTTAGTCTACATATCAATGAACCCGCTAATTCTTCCTGTCTCTACTTACAACACGTTCGCTGCTGGTGACGACCCGCGACGGTCAAGTGGTCAGAACACTAGCCTCCTACGAAGGAAATCTAGCTTCGATCCCTGGCGCGGTCACTCCCTGGATTTGCGCATGTAGGAATCATACTTTTGGCCGACGGGTTTTCTCGAGGATTATCCGTTTCCCCCACCCTGCTCACTCCGGTGATTTTCCATTGTAGAACCTCATTATGTTTCATACTTCGAGGCGGGCGGTTCACCGTCAGCAAGGTGGCTCTTTGCAGTTTAAGGCCATGCTCTTTAGTTCCTACTGGTTTTACGATAATTATATAAATTTTTTAACTAAACGAGAGCAGATATCCAAAACCTGCCTGGTAATTTTCTTTAAAATTGTTTTTACAGTGATAGCCAATTTTTTCAAAGCAATTAATTGTACGGTTTTGACTAAAAATGCAATTACCCAGGATTTCGTTAGTTACATAATTAGCTTAAACAATTTGTATTTACTCGTTTGAAAAAAAATCAGCCAACATGAAGAAGACTATTTTAAATAGAAATGCCAGACATATTTTTATATCTACTCTAGTTTAGGTCAAAAAAATTAACATCACTAAAAAATTAGAAACTAGAGAGCATGGCCTTAAGGGCGCGGTTCACGTCAGTTTTCAACGTCTTCATATATTTTTATATTCGTATCTGATATTATTTTTTATTTTAGACATAAATTGTGAGTAAGTCTTCCTCTTAGAAAATTGTTGTATCTCTCATAGTTTTCGCGTAATGAGACATAAACGTCAAAATTTGCACTTTACGGTTTTATGTACGCCACTTAACCAACTTACATACCAAACCGAATAAATTCACAGTGTATAACAACGTTGTAGTCTATGATTTGACATATATATATAAATATAAATATATTTATATATATATAAACAAAAATAAACAAATTTTTGTATTTTCAAAAAAAATATTGAAATTTTAAAATTTTTATTTCAAAATTCAGAATTTTTATTAAATACAAAAATATTTTTATTTTTTGTTTTTATATATGTTATTTCATAGCATAGAACATTGTTATACACTGTGAATTTTTTTTCGGTTTGGTATGTCAGTTGGTTTAAGTGGCGTACATAAAACCGTAAAGTGGAAATTTTGACGTTTATGACTCATTACGCGAAAACTATGAGAGATACAACAATTTTCTAAGAGGAAGACTTAGTCACAATTTATGTCTAAAATAAGAAAAAAATATATGGTACAAATAAAAAAATAAAAAAAGATATTGAAAACTGAGGTGAACCGCGCCCTTAACATGTGTGTGTTGCCGTTGCTATATGAGTGAGATTTCACTACCTGCCACCGTGACTGAAAGGAGCGTTCTCTCCTTCTGTCAGTGGTATTCAACTACCCTGTCAGCTTTATGCTCTGGCTGCACCGCTGTGGTGAGCCCTGGTCGTCCGGGACTGACTGGTGAGGACTGACGACCCTCCCGGCATGAAGAACAACAAGGTGTCTCCTGGTAAGTCTTCGGGATCAGCACGGGAGGGCGGTTCTGCCACACACCGGCGGTAGCTACCGAACACGTGGTGCGAGCAGTTGCCTACGGGATCGTAGTAATATGTCTGCATTTTGGGTGTAACCTGACCTAAGGGTATCCTCATCGTACGATTTTATTAATACTGCTTATGACTTACATGCTGTGTCTGACAGTAGGCAGCCACTATATTCTAAAACCAACGCAGTTGCTTTTAAAAGTGACTCCACATCTAGCAATCAATGGGGCCGAGAATCGTATTATAACTAGCAATTAGGTCACTGCGTTACAGCTGTTATTATGATTTATGCTGTAAAGACGACAGGGCAGAAGTGAGTGAATGAGTGTCCAGACCTATAAAGGGGGGTAGAGGGCATAGAAATGAAGATTTTCAGTCTACAATTCATGTCCGCAAATGCTAGTGTCTGGCATAAGATTTCGTCGAAAATTTGTCGGAAGTATTAAGATGACTTGGTACATAATTAATCATTAAAGTCATCAGTTAAAAATTTTGGGCTTCTTAAAGACGATTTGCCAAAATCCTGTGCAATAATTCTGAGCAAAAGTTTTCCTCGAGAAACGATTTGTAAAGAATAATCTCCGACTCCGAAATTCCGTACATTTAATTACGACGCAATAGATCACGCTTAATAAATACATCACTATGGGTAAATGTTTGCTCATAAAGTTGGTAACAATCGTTTTATAGGACTGCTGTTTTGTAGTTTTTCCTTACTTACTTTCAAAAACGTGTGGATTTCAACTGGGGTGTTCAGCATTTATTTATCTACAACACACTCCTAAGCAATGACATGCGACTAATGAGAGGTTTCAGAGACTGTAGGCGATACAGTTTTCGCGTGTCAGTGCAGAGATATGCCCTCTGACATAATTGTTTCTAGTATAGGGCCTGCCGATAAGGATAATTTTAATAGCGTTGTGATCACCTTTGACGTATGAGAACTTATAGGGCTTAAAAAAACAATTTTTGGCATCGGTGGCTTTCTGCTAGAGATAGCAATGCGTAGTAAATAAATAAACATGATATGAAGGGGACATCCTAACGCCAAGGTACCGCCCCCGGAATGAAGATTATACGAGTGAGAGCCAGTAGGCAATCTGCGTGCCCCAAAGTATAACACAAAATGTGACCCTACGATGGAGAAGCGCCGGAGTGAGAAGATCAGGGAAGCGGGAGATCCCCGAGAAAACACGCAGGTCAGAGACATCCTCAAGCACGATTCTCACACACGAAAATCCCACAATGGGCACTGAAAATAGAAAACTGGCCGTAAGTTCAACCACCCCGCTAGACCGAGTATCGGTCACACATAAAACGCAATTTCGAAAATCCTGTTGTGTGTATCACGCGCTATGGCTTTTATTCCAGACTCTTCAGTCCATGTTCTATTGTTAATACAGTTGTATAATACGATTTAATGATAACTTATTTACGTTAATTGAAAAACTGATTTTCTCCATTAAGGGCCATGCTCCAGTGTTTCTGATTTTTTTCTTGTAATTATATTTTAAGCCTAAACGAGACCCTATAAAAAACATCTGCTTGGCAGTTTTATTAAAAATGGTTTGCTCCATGTTGAATACTTTTTTGAATAAAGTAAATGCCGTGGTTTTAGTTAAAAATGTAATTAACTAAATTACTGTTTATCGATTTTTATTTAAAGCAATATAACTTTACGTCTTGAAAAAAAAAACTCTATTACGGCAAAAACCGTTTCAAATGAAATGTGATATCTGCCCTCGTTTAAGCTTACAAATTTAACAAATCGAAAAAATATACAAACAATGAAGCATGGCCTTAAGATATTGTGAATACATGACAATGCTATTTTTCTTTATCAAAAATATTTTACTTCATGATATTGTAAAACGGATAATTTATCAAGTGATGATTTTGAAAAAAAAAAAAAAAAAACCACACAAACATCATTTGTTTTCAGAAGCGTTTTCTATCAAACAAAAACTGTCACATTATATATATATGCGTGTGTGTATATATATATATATATATATATATATATATATATATATATATATATATTCAAAATTAGTATATATGTGAAGTTACTTTCTCGTGAATAAGCATCTGTGTTGCATGTGCATTTAACTGCCTTAAATATGTTAGGAAGAACTAAAATAAAATAAATAAAACCCACATAATTAATTTATTAAGAACGTCTTCAGCAATGTATTCCATATCACGGAATTCCTAGTTTTCATTATTATTATTATCCTGTTATTACGGAATTGGTCGTTGTATTCCGCTATAAACGACAGACCAATTGTTCTACGTGATCAATCGAGCTTACTTTGCTTTTGCTGTGCTGTCATCTGACAGCAACGAAGAAACCTTCAGATGCTTCTGTTTACCGCCTGCACTACCTGCAACCACCAGTGCTGTAGCATTGTGATGGTTGCCTACCTGCAGGCACTGCACGACACATTTTTACGTAATCTTTTAATTCTAAGTTGTCAAAATGTAATATGGATCTACGTTGGCCGAACGTTGGTTTTTGGTAAGATGCTAACTAATATCCTACATATTACTAAATGTCATGAGAATTTAATTGTTACCATAGTACCAATAATTGAATTACGTAGGGCCAACTTTGGTGAAACGTTGGATGAATAAAAAAAACTGGAAAATATGTTCTTTAAAATACAAATTTATGCCAAATATATGTACTTATCCTATTTTCATTGCTTTCTTGTACAGCACACATGATCTAACGTGAGTAAAAATAAGCCCACCTTACGTGTAATAGAATCGAATTCACGACACTTAATGTTATACTTATTACTCCTGTTGTCTTGCCCGTTTCCTTACCGATTAAGGGGGATTGATCCCTGTCAGATCGGTTTTACGGTTTATCTTATAATTCAGGGAATAGACACATTGTTTTACTTTTTTCACGCAGACAAGGCACAGTTTATTGTTTCATTCCCTTTTTGGAATCCATATGGCTTTCTTTCTGTTAACGTTGTGGCCTCTGTAGTCACTCCCATAAATAAAGCAATTTTTTTCCTTTTGAGCTGTTTCCCGTTGTAAAATAATGAATATATTATGGTTCCAGCAATTACAGAAAATCGATTAAGTTTGTGTCTATACCTTGTCGTGACAAATATTTTGATACATCGGCAGGAACAGAAGTTATCGCGAAGAAATAGATAAATCCAAGGTGGTAGGGATCAATACCCCTTAACCTACGATGCCAACTTGAAACATTTGATATCTCTGTTAAGCAATCACAAGAAATGCTTAGTTGAAATCCGTTTTTTTTAAATAACACAGTAAGTTATTAATAAAACTATTCATTTGGATGTATTTTTGATGCATTATATTTCTACACATAACACACTGCATTCAATAAAATATTTGTAATTTTTCAGACACTTTGCCCACTAAATTTGCATTCGTTTAGTTATTTTCTAAGTTCTCAGTGCTAATGTCGCACACATACAGATATATCTTATTTACTCGTGAGGAGAACAAATATGCTTTGTGAATTACGAGCAGGCTGTCACACAGGTCTGTAGCATCTGTTATGTGGTCTACAATGGGCTAAACGTTTGGTTAAAGTGCTGGATGATATTAGATGTCAACATTATACTTTCCAAATTATCAATCAAATATCGTTATCTTTACCAAATGGCAAGATCAGCGCGTATATTATAAGCATCCAAAGTTATGCTAACAGTTTGGTTTACAACATATAACCAACCGCGTGAAAAATTAGGTACATAGTGTTTGTGCACAAAACAAATAAGCAAATATAGAAAAATATATTTTTTTAAATGTGTACGTTTAACCAAATTATTGTTTCGCAACATTGGCCAAACACAAATACGTATAGCTACCAACTTGTTGTAAACATTAAAAAACTATAGTAAAGTTCAAAGCATATGTTCTTTTAACGAAGATGATTATAAAATACTTGTACTCTAAGAAATTTTGTACAAATGATTTTCTTTTCTATTTTAAATATGTATTTCTGTTGTAGAAATTCTGTTGGTTTAAAATGTTGGCCCAACATAAAATTTAATACCGATGCCAAAACATTTGGAATATACAAAAATTGTTCCCATAATGTTCAAGCCCTGAAAAATATACAGAGCGTATAGGATTCTATCTCCATTTCCATTTTAAGGTTTTTTCCCTGATGACGTGTTTGGTTATAACGTTTACCCAACATAAACTTTCATACTGAATGCCAACAGTTCGTTCGCCAAATTGTTGCCACCTTTCGACCACGCGTTTTAATTATCCATAAACTTTCTCTTCCAATGCTAAAATCTTTAAAATACTTCATAACCTGTGAGATTGTTTAGAACTTTTTGTTCGTTCCTTTGCGAATGTTATTTTGTGTGTTAAATAAAATATGTTGATTTCATTATATAAGTTGAACATAAAAATCTACACCAAAAGTCAACTGTATGTTCGCATGCTTGTTGCAAACATTTAAAAATTCCGAAAAATTATTTTTACTATTGTGTTTAGGCTCCTTTTTAATTTAAAGATATAATTTTTTCAGTACTGAATAAACCTACAAAAATTTTGTTTTGTAACATTTCGGTTAGCTTACTATGTTGGGTGAACACTATATTTAATGTAAGTGTTCCAACGTAAATATAACCAGCAGTTTCAAATGATTTAAAGCTGTTGGCTACTGGGAATATTTGATATTAACCAGCAGTTGTCTTTCCAACATTTTTCAACATTCTATCAACGAATAAAAATTACTACAAATCTTATTTCAACACATTTATTTTAATTAAGAGTTAAAGGTACATATGTTATAAACTGTATAAACACAATTTTAATTAATTTATTTAGATGGATTTTGGCTATTAATTAGTGTTTGCTCAAACATGGTCATATTTGCTAGTAACCATCGTTTGTCTGTCTAACATTTTTTAGCACACATAGTCACATGTGCTAATAACAAACGGTTGTCGTTCCAACGTTTTGCTCTCATTCTACCAACGAATAAAATCTTACAATAAGTAATGTTTTAGCTGTTTCATTTTGACTAACATGTTAAGTTTTATATATTATGACCTGTTTTTGCATTATTTTTATAACGTTTCTTATGTTGATTGTTGGACTAACATTATTTTTAAAGATGTTTTCCTACACAACCAATTTCCATCATTGCCAACAAAAATCTAACGGTTGGTTAATCATGCGTTTCCCAACCTAACAAATTTTCAACCTTTCCAAACCATTTCCAACCGTTGGCCCAATTTAAGTTGCTACTGGGGAAAAACTGCTTCCTACGCCTGATTCTATGCAACCTATCATACACGTTTGCTGGCAACATTTGTTAACCACGCAGTTGACAAGAAAGAAAATTAAAAAAAAAAAAAAAAAAAAAAAAAAAACTTTATTGTGCTATATTTGTGAAGTGGGTTGCTGACAAGACAGTTTTAGCTCCGTGTGTCTTAATTCCACAACATGGTTCTGGAGACACACACTGATGTCATAGTCTAGTTCACTAGTGTACGCTGAAGTTGTAGAAATGATTCTACAGTTACATGTTACCGTACGTCGTACTATTTTAAGTTCGTCGTAGTACACTACAGTGAAGTATATATACAATATTATTTTAATGTTCTGATTTAAAAAATTGTCGTACACTATATTTGACAGAAATAAAATAAGTGTTTTCGTATTTTGGAATCTACGAAAGTAACATGAAGACTTTAATGATGATTATGATATTTTAAAAAGTGAAATATTTTTTTCCTGTAATGGTGTGGAAAACCATTTCATATAAATCTTTATTCATTTCCATTTTCATTATTCCGTTGGTATTAACTTAGATAAACATAGATTACATTGGTTAGACAGGCCACAACTTTCACCCTTACGCACATTTTGGTAACATCACTAAATGAAGTAAGTTGCACAGTGTAATACACTATGGTTTATTTTTAGAAGCGAGTCTGACTTTGTACATTATTAGAGCCCGTGATTTTTGGTGAAAATAATTATGCAACATATTGTTTCAATGCCTCACGTTCACATTTGCATCTGTGCTTCGTAGTTATTGGCAGCGTGTATTTGTACACAGGCGTTACTCATTTGACTGTGCCAATGAGAATTACGTCACACCGATAGCACATGTCTACGATTAGAGGGTAGATCCCAAAGACGAGAGTTAAAAACAGCCAATCACTGACCATGATGCAGAGTTGCTGATGTGCACGCGAGCCACTAAAACAAAATTTTGCATAATTCTTTTCACCAAAAATCGCTGCCTCTATACATTATTTAATTACAGGTAAAAAATAATAATTTTCGGTCTGCGTACCTTTGCTATTCCTTTAACATTATTATTAAGACACCTTTGGGTAGTAACGTGCGTTACTTTCAGTCCTATTATGTGATTATTGAAACTTCCGTTTTCCCCTGCTGAACTGAAGCAGTAACTACAATATCTTTAACGCTTCGGTTGGGTAAAAAGTTCTACTGCTTACATTCTAATACTAAAGTTCGTAACTGTGTAAATCTCGTAGGAGACGAAGTGAATCAGCTGTGACGTAGCGACGTGTAGTATAGGCATATGTAGCAGTAGCAGGGACGAAACACACACGTAATAAGCGGACAACACGCGTACAACACACACATGTAACACTGGATATGTATACGCTCACAAGTCGTCAAACAATGGGGATGAGAGAAAAATACGTATGGAGCATTATCTGCCCATACTGAGGTCAAGACGACTTTGTTTATTCACGTAACAAGATGGCGGAGTGCAAACAGCTGTTCATGTAGATATATTGAGAAATGAGGTTATGGTCGGACAACCCATGTTCCCTTATACACGTTGCTATGGTAATCAACAGCTTTTTCACGTATCAATATGGCGGGTGGTCTCCTGCACCTTATGTCTTAAGGTCTCATATCCGTCGCCCTACAACATACTACATACGGCATTCCCCATCTGTATGTTTCTCTGATCTCTGTCAAACAAGGATATTATTTCTATAGG
Organism: Medauroidea extradentata; assembly: GCA_003012365.1. Lineage (NCBI taxonomy): Eukaryota > Metazoa > Arthropoda > Insecta > Phasmatodea > Phasmatidae > Medauroidea > Medauroidea extradentata. Next base: position 125,527 of record PNEQ01031719.1, read on the forward strand.
TGATTCGGAATAAAGTGAACACTCAAAAAAGCCCTGATTAATTTCTATTTCCTGCCAGTTTATATCTTTCCGCCGATGTAAACACAAATAATGCCACGTGCTTTTATTTACATAGGGTCGTGCAATGTTTACAACTACATTAAACTGCTGCGATAAATTTTAGCTACAATATCTACTCATTAAATGCCCGGGGGCTGAATGTAAGATATAAAAAAAGTAATCTTAGTTATAAATACCTGCGAGTTAATGTCTGGTTTCTGTCCATCGACTAATCG
>PNEQ01031719.1:125901-141676 GCA_003012365.1 Medauroidea extradentata
GGGCATATTTTATTTGAATTTGTAACGCAAAACCGCCACTACAACAGACATGACACACGCTATTCAATAATTCAAGTTTCGTTCAGTTCTACTGCCACGAACAACGACGACGCACTTCAGAAACAATAATTAACGTATTTTCTTAACATGTGAAATAAAAAGTATGTTGTTTTTAGGCTGGCAAACATAAAACATAATATACAGATTACCGATGGTTTCACATCTTTCGGTAATGATACTCAAAGTAATTTCCAATACTTTTGAATGTGTATATACTCAAAACGGGCAAACGCACGCAAATTATGCAACCAAATATGCAACTTGGTGGACCTAACTCTGATGCCACCTGTTGGTGGAGTTTGAACTGTCTGAAGCACGGAGCAAGCGATAACGGCCACGGCAAGTCGAGGTCGACGATAGCGTCACATAATTCTCGCGCCAATAGAGTCTAATTATAATGTATGTATGAATGTCAATAAGATCATAAGTAAATATTTTGAAGTGTATTAAATACAGACAGGTCGAGTTCGTCATATGTTCTTTCACTAATGTTGTATTCAAATACGAAAATACACGGAACTACGTACAATATATCGCTACCAACCATACAAGCAGTAAAGTAACTCTTGTTAGTGGTGATGTATATGCAGTAACGGCTAGTGATTTTTTTCAAAGGTTAAATCTTTAGTGTTCACTTTATTCCGAATGGCCTATACATGGCTGATTACAGACAATGTTCGTAAATAAAACTGAAAACATTAATTTCAATTTAAAGGGAAATAGAAAGTCAGAAAAGGGGGGGGGGAGAAATATATCCTATAAAACCGTTATTTTCTATGTACTGAACAAATATTTTTACAGAATAAGCAACCCCATTCGTCGGAATATAAATCACAAAATTACGTTGTTCATTAGAAATGCACCATTATTATAGCCTACAATTTTTCTCACAACGTTGCGAACAACACTTTCTGAGGTTTTTAGATTTTATATTGACTTTCAAATTCACACAAATTTCAATAAACCTTTTCAGTAATAATTTGTGAACTTTGCCGCCAAATAGATAAATAAAGAAATTGTTTCTTCAATAAACTTATACTGTATAATTCCACCACTAAATCTGCAAGAAAACATATTTGATTGCTAATTCCTGTTTGGAAGGCGTTAAAAACTGCTCAAAAGGCAGTGAATGGCATTAGCACGGAATTTTTCGGAAGTCAGAGTTTCTCCTGTCTTTGCCGATGTGATCACTGACATTGCTCGGATATACAGACTGACGGTTTTCAGTAAATATTTACAAAACTATTTAAACTACAACCAGCAGTATTTGTATTCCTATGCAAGCGCAGACGAGCAGTGCTAGTCCAAAACGCTTTAACTTTTAAGCGGGGAGCTAAAGGCAACTTACGAAGAAAAAAAATTTGTCAAATTCGAATTATTTGATAGACTATTACTACACAACGATTCAGCGAGTCTGAATAAATGAACATTGAAGGTAACACTGGAAAATGTTGTACACATTTTTAAATAAATTATGCATATAATAAATAATGTAAATATTTAAAAATGATGTACTCATCCTGCACAAAACGAAAATACTTGGTTACTATGAAACTTTTTTTCTTCATAATATTGCTGTAAATGTTATTTTTAGAAAATACTTTTTGCATTTAATTTAAATTGAGTGCAATTCAAATACAGAACGGTATCACTCAGTTCGATAATATCGTCAGAAAAATATAAATTCTCTGATTGAAAAATGGCATTCTAGTAAATATAGAAAATGTAGAAATGGAAGTCTGTAAATCATTTACGGCAAGTAATACGGTCAAGACAAAATGTCAGTAATTATGACGTCAACGTAACTTCAAATATCATGAGGTAAGTCGGATTCAAGAAATTTTAAGGTAAACCCAAGTAATATTAATCGCGTAGAAGGGCCTTGACAGTAGTGGTAGTCATATTTTTAGACCTCTTGTTTCCAGACACGGGGCATTTATGTTATAAAATCTAAATAAATCAGTTTCTGGATTTGCAAATGCCAATAAATGTGACATCTTGTATAAATAATGACGTAAAAATGACCTTATAAATACTGATATGAAGGTATAAAATCTGTCCATATAGGTGTGGGAAGTGGCATTGCTGTCTGGAAATTGAGGGACAGATAGCCCCCCCCCCCTCACTTCGTATTCTACGTCTAAAAAGCTACCACAGCGCACTTTAGCGGCGAAGATCCAGGTTTGAAAATCTTTATAAAGACTATTCGTTATAAAGTGGGCAATTTCGAGAAAGGTTTCATTGTTAGAAAATAATATATTTAGGTGTCAGATGGTTGTTTTTTATTACGTGAAACAAATGCACTGCTATGTTTATGTCGAGTAGTAGTGGTGGAATTATAGAAACCGGGTGATTTAAAAAATATACTAGTGATGTTACAGTTACCATTTTATTCTGGTCAATCTGTAACATAACGACCTAGGCGACATAACGGTAACACGTTGGACTTACATTCTAGGGCACCTGGGTTCCATTCTCGTCACCGACGCTCCCGATTTAGGTTATTCAGATGTGTTCCACAATCGCTCCAGATGAATGTTGGGAAGGTTCCTTAACAGAAGTGCTCGAGGAGAAAGACCGACACCAGAAATGAGCCACTTGTGCCTAAAGGCGATAAGGCATGCGGTGAACGACCAAGAGTCAGCCTTATAGCTCATGAGCAACACAGACAAGAAGGGCCATTTTAACACACTTTCTTTTAAATCCTCCAATGACTAGGCCTGTTCCTGATTTTTTATTTTATTTACACGCCGACGAATCAGGGAACACCATTGCCGTTGGAGGGCAAACAGAAGTGTGAAAAGTTACTCTTACTGGGGGTGTTGCCAGATTTCTGGCCGCGGCCTTTTACTAAAGATGGCTATTCCACTGTGGACGCGATTGGCTTTAAAAACTGTATTTTATAACTATACACCTTCCAGTAGGTACCAGCTGTTATATATTCACAATTAGTGTATGATATGGGGGGGGGGTAACTGCGGTTATTGCAAATAGCCTCGACATGCGCGACATGTGTACGCGTACATATCCAGTGTATTAGAGGCAGGTGCATGACGTACCCCGGGTAGGGACAGCGCCCAGATGACGAAGCCGATGACGAGCGCACCAGCACCCAGGACGGCGCCCATCTTGACGGAGGTTCGCGCGTCGCTCTCGGCGAAGTACAGGTAAGACACGACCATGAGCGTGGCCAGCGTCCCGACGCCAGCCAGGCTGCACCAGTTGCGACGTGCCGGCGACGTTGCCAGCTGCTCCTCCTCGTCGTCGTCGTGATGGCGCGACGTTGCCGGGTAGTTGCCCGCTGCCGCCGCCGCGTGGTACATGGCGCAAACCTTCCAGGGCCCACACCAGTAACTGCCGTCAACTACAGGCGGGAGCACTCAGTAAAACCCTGCTACATGTCTATTTTCAACCTGTTTGTAACTTTCCGCATGTAACGGCTAACGACGGGAAATGTCTAACCTCTCTGAACACGCCACTTGACGTTCGTGCGTGTGAGATAAATTGTACAGTTCGTAGGAACCTTAATACTTGGATTAAAAATATTTGTTTACTACAAATATGTCTACGTCAATTTAACTTCAGTACTGTTGTATTTCAATAAGTGAAAACACAGAACTACATCTGGTAATTCGTTGCCAATCATACAAGAAGTAAAGCAACTATTATTATTGTCGAATTATATGCTGTAACGGTTAGTGATATTTATCAAACGTAAAATTTTTATTGACCACTTTATCCCGAACGGCCAATACAGACGTACTCCACGTTATCACCTACACAGCACGAACCGTCTTCACTCTAATGACGTAATGTTAAGCCTACGTATATAATCATTAGGGATGGCGGAACCCAGCGGAAATATTTCGTGTCAACAAACTATTGAATACGCTGCCGCTTGTTATATATTGAACGTATGAATTATTGAACTCTTCCTGGCACAACTTAGTTTTCTATAGACCAACCACAGATATTTGCTGTTGCAATAGCTAGAGATTATGGTATATCGCGAAAGTATTTTGTGCCAACACACCCTTGAAAACGCCGTTGTTTCTTGTGACATATATGGTTGCCTGATGTACGTCACGTAGTTGTCTGCTAACCAATAACAGGCTTCAAATATTACAATAGCGGGATTTTTAATGGTTCAGTCATATTGGGTAACAGCTATACGTACAAGAAAAAGCTAGTAATCTTCTGGTGAGCTCAACGTGCGTTAGAACCCAGCATGCAGTCAAGTTTTCCCGCGATAAACCATCATATGTAGCAGTAGAAGATTTCTTAAGGGCTCAGTCAAATGGGGAAGTGACTTCATAAATCCGTAGCAGCCTGTAGCAGAAGCTAAATATTATGATATGTTGATTGTTAGGGACCCCTTAATTTTCGTGAAGATATTTCTGCACAAAGTTGTTTCAATATCTTAGTTCCACCCCTGTAGTTCTGCTTCTTTGTTATTAGCAGAGAGTCTTTATGTAAAGATGTTTCTCATTTGTCTCTGCCAGTCAGAATAATGTTACTGCGAATAACACATGTCTGTGATTTACAGCAAAACCTTAATGAGTGTTCAAGTGCGATAAAGTCATAATTTTATATTTATATGAAGTAACGCTAGTTTGTAGACGATATTTTTGAGGGCAGTTTCCTCTTTCGAATCAATTTTAGCTGGCGTAGTTTTCTCATAATGATGCGTAAAAGTAAAAAATTGCATGTTCTGCTGCCATCCAAATAGTGAAAACCAATTGACTGACGTACGTCAAATAATTCACAGTGAAATAACATACTATGGGCTACGTAATAAACATTTGAAAAAATCCCGCGAACTGATTTTGTAAATAAAAAAAAAATCAGAATTTGCAACTTTTTTTCTGTACTTTTACGATTTATTTTTAAAATTCAAAATACTATGTTGTGGGTTTTTTAATGTTTAATTGCATAGCTCATGAGATGTAAGTTCACAGAGAATTATTTTGTTTAGGTAGGCCAGTTGTTTTCACTATTTGCATGGCAGCGTAACAAGCAAATTTTGACTTTGACACCCCGTTGTGAGAAACGTATAAGAGCTAAAATTTTTTCATAAGAGTAAAATGCAGTCACAAGCATCATCTACAAAGGTAACAATACTTTGTAAATATAAAGTTATCAACGTCATTTTTCATTTTTACAATTGTACCAGATATTTTTTTCTTATTCTAGACATAAATTGTGACTAAATCTACCTCTTAGGAAACATTTATACCTCTCGTAGATTTTGCGTACTGACTCGTAAATGTCAAAATTAGTATTTTACGGTTTTATGTACGCCACTAAAACCAACTGACATACCAAACCGAAAAAAAAAATTCACAGTGTATAACATTGTTGTGGGCTATAACTTGAAACATATAAAAACAAAAATGTATAAGTTATATATTTTTGTAATTAAAATAATTGTTTAAATTTTTAATTTTTATTTCAAAGTTTAGTATTTTTAATTAAATACAAAAACATTTTACTTTTTTGTATTCATGTATGTTAAATTGTAGCCTGCAACATTGTTATACACTGTGAATTATTTCAGCTTGGGATGTCAGTTGGTTTTAGTGACGTAGCTACATAAAACTGTAAAATGTAAATTCTGACGTTTACGAATCATTATGCAAAAACTACGAGAGATACACAAATTGCCTAAGAGGGAGATTTAGTCACAATTCATGCCTTAAATAAGAAAAAAAGAAATATCTGCTACAGATATAAAAATAAAAAAAAAGACGTTGAAAACCGATGTAGCCACGTCCTTAAGACACGTGAGAGCTACATTCAGTCAATCAGTGACAATGAAGCAAAGTCGTAGATGTGCACACGTGGCGCTGATGCAAACTGGCCCTGATATATATATAAAACAGGGGTTTCTAATGATCGTACGTTGAAACGTAGCAATGAGTCGACTTTTCCCGCAACAAATCACCATCTCTCGTTATAACAGCCGTATTTACCATAAGGCAGTGCTCTGCAATATGGAGACAATGGTCATTTCAATATTTCTTACATATATCCTACAGTCCGAGATATTTCTTATTCGTCTTTGTGTCCTACGTAAAGACTATCCAGGGAACGCCTTTGCGGTATTCAAATAATCCTACTTGGCAGGTCTGCCAATCCAAGGCGGCGAGGTTTTAATTAGAGACTGCTAAACAGCTGCAGGAATTTCTAAGAACTTGTGAACCCACGTAGGTACCTAGCATTGTACGTTAGACTGATGTGCGAAACTAACTGAAATCCGAAACTATTCTGTTTTTTTTTTTTACACGTCTGAAGTTCACTTAGGTAATGCGTGGAAGGGTTTTAAGTAGGATGGAGAAGAATAACTTTTTTTTCTGTTCAGGTATATTGTTACATATTGCATCAAGAGAATGATTATACATCTTATATGAGGGAAAAATCATTCTTTCTGTAAAATATCTGCTACGAACGAATATTATATTTAACTTCGATAATTTCTATGTTTTCGATGTATCAATTAGTTTATTTTCGGTGAATTGTAAAAGCGTGCTAAAATATTGTTTTTTATATTATTTATTCTTAATATTACTAAGATTATAAGCAAAATATTGAAAACAGGAATTCGTAATTGCATAGTTTGTTAATGGAATGCTGAACACTCATTATTCTGCATACACTTTTGACCTCCATTTCCTTTCGTTTTGCTCTATCAAGAACAGTTCGAAATTACGCCCTTTATAGTCCTATTAAGACAGAATTTAAAAAAAAAAAAAAATATTTATCTTGACTGTGGCGTAATTATATGTTAAGGTGCTCCCAGACGGGCTACGTTTGTGTATGTGAGACTCAAAATACGTATATTAAACGCTAAGAGTTTCACTGCCCGGCGTATACAATGTAGTATCACGTAAACACGCTATCCACTCAACTGGCAGTTTTTTCGTGTTATTATCGACAGGAAAATTCGGGGAAGTATGTTCAAAAGTCTAACGCGTGTACCTTATCTATATTTTAGTTTACGGAAGTGGTTTGGTATTTCCCCATAAACGCCTGCCTGGAACAGTTTCTTAGTCACATTTTGGGACCCAGTTATCATGTTCCTGATAAACGTGCTGAATTTTTAAACAAATAAGGAAAACAGTTTGAAGTGTAAGTTATTTTCGCGAATATTTAATATTGTAATCCGCGTGGAGTAGTTTCGTTAAAAAAAAGAAATAATGTAATGTCTCTATGCAACATATTTCAGTCTTAAAAGTACAATTGCCATATATTTACCGCAGTGCAAGGTAAATATAATTTCCGCTGGTACAGCAAATGTCAAATTATTTTTCTCACAAGTTAAAAAAATGGTAAAATTAAAATTAATATAATATAGCGTGTGAAGCCGAGCTTTAAGGGAAGACACTGGCAGATAGACTTACGTCATTGAGGTAAGAGTGTACAGGAGACGGCATGTTAGGACTTCCTTGAACTCAACGATTTGTGCCAGTTTTGCGCAAACAAAGCGTTATTGTTGACCAACGCCAACCCCTCTCAATCGGCGTTTATGAAAATGTAGTAAGTATAATCTAATCGACAGTATTAGTCATTTGATCAGCTCTACCTAATCGTTAGATGTTTAACGTATTTTTTTTCAACCGCACATAAACTCGAACAGTAGCATGTGTGGCAAAATCTGCAGAAACAGTATATTTCAGTCGCTGATCGACATATATTATGTGACCAGGTTAGTTCAGTGCAGAATGTCCTTCTGTTCTAGTACAATATACGTATACGAAATTACAACTGCGAACAAGTCACTATCGACTAGACCGAGCAAGGTTTTCGTAAGCGTCTGGTATGGTATTGCTTCTGTTGGTTGAACCGATTTGTATAAAAACGGTTACGTGGGTTGCATTCGGATGTAAAGGGCGATCAGGTAAAGGAAAGAAATCTGCTACTGTTATGTTTCTTGGGTAAAATGGCTATGTTTCATATTTTAATGATGTGAATTATGTTGTTAAACGACAATTATTGTTTATTCCTAGCGAACTAACGTGAAAATACGGCAACATATATTGTTTATTTACGCACGTGTACTTCATTGACGATATGTGGATGCTTGGTACAGTAAAAAAAAAATTAACACACTTACATACAAAATGTTAAATAAATGGCAGAAACAAGCATAAATGTGTTAAACACTGTTAGCATAACAGTGGTTTCAACGCACAAACAGTAGGCAATGTCGATATTCACATAATTGTATTTCAAAACGCAATTATGTTGTTAAGGTCACTTTCTCCAACCAATTTAGCCTAAGATAAACGCAGCATATTTGCCGTTAGATAAATCGTTTCTACTTTATTGCTATTCAAAATTTGTGTAAAATACACCGGCTCTTATGGCGGGAACAATGTTTATGAGCTACAGTCACTCCGTTCATAATCCATCGTTAGAGACACTAGAAAATCGCGAAAATGTTTAAAATAGTCTCCAATAATCTGTATTATGTTAACCGTGACACGTGTGAACAGTTTTGGGACAAATCACACACGCTGTTTGTCAAACTGTACAGTTATAATTGGGTCTGTTGTAGAGAGAAACAATGATTCAAATAAACGATAGCCAATATAACTACAAAACATTCAGTGATAAATACATCATGTTGGAGCCTAGCAAATAGTCAACTTTTTCCGCGATTTTCCAGTGTCTCTATCCATCGTACAACACGGGCCCATGCACTGGCTTCAAGTGTTTGCCTGCGCAGTATATGGCATAACCACCCAATACTTACAATATTTAATTAACAAATTATAACGCTGTGATTTATACCGTTTTAACTCCATCAGACTCATTTTATTGTGTTACTTTACTTAACTTAGTCTTAAATAACAGTTTAGCATTGTTAATCACTGAAATAAAATTAACAGTAAGTATTCAGTTGTATAAGGCTCAATAATTTAAATACCATTACTAAAATTTTTATTATTCTGAGTTAACATTACATTTGATCTACCCATCCAGACATAGTCTGGTACCATTGAGAAAATACGCACATGCAACAAAGTGATAAGAGGATTTTATGATAATAATATTTTCCCTTGAAAATTACCAACTTTTAAAGTAGATTTACTTAAAACATTGCTTTCGTACTTACGAAAGTATTTGTGTACGCGCGTGGTAGCATAAATACGACAATAAAATCGTACTTATTGTTTAAAATAATTAACTATTTTATTATGTGTAATGATAAAATTTTTAGAAACTATGTCTCAATACGGAAATGTATGTTTTAGAAAGTAAAAGTTTAAATTGCTCAGTATGCCATATTATTGAAACGTTCTATCATTAACATAATTATGTAATTAACAGTTTTACAGCTTTTTATATAAGTATTATTCATAAGAGAAATGGCTAACTTGATGCAACAGTGACATTTCCCAGTTTTAAAATCTGGAGCTTTCAGATTGTAAAAAAAAATGTTTGTGCTTTGTTTGAAGTCGGAATACTGAAATGCCTTTGAAGATGAAATGTTAAATGTATGGAGGCGTCAAAACGGCTTATCATCCGATTGGACGTTATCTCTGCTATGTTCGTTAATTCCGTGAATCAGAGCAAGGACAAACACAGCAACATTGACTTCTGCATAAAGAGTGTAGAACAGACTTCAGACCGAGTCGTTTCCGCTACACAGCAAGGACATTTATCTGGCCAAAAATAGAACTATTTTTAAAATTACTTTCCGTGACACCGGATTGGTTGCATGAAATGTTACAGTCCGCAGAGTTTCCACAACACCTCTCGGTGCTTGGTGCCAATGACCCGAGAGCAGGGAGTCAGCGACCAAGTTAATTTAACCCGGTCCATGGCCAGACGCTGCAAATTCACCGCTGGTAGAGGAGCAATCTCACTGTAAGGATGTATGTGGTTCACGACAAACTGAACACTTTTGAAATAATTTTTTGCGAGATAGTAATTTTAAAAATTTAGTCATTTTGATACCTGACTTTAACGTTTGTGTACAGTATAATCTTTACACTTCTATCATCACTAAAGTTGCTTTGTTGATAACGAATAGTGACAGTAAACTGTAAATTTTTTGAAAGAAAAAAAAAAGCAACAAGGGTTTCAAAAAGTCCGTACTTTACCCCGAACCGCCTATATCTGCTTAGAGCTCAAATAATTCTTAACAGAATTAGTTGAATATTTAGAGACTTCAAATGCATAAATTTAGCTTTTTGCAAGCTATTGTACGTTCTCCTGCACAAAAATAATTTTCATTGATTTTGGTCTTATTTTCATAACTAAATTTGGGATACTTTTAGGGTCGCTCGCAAAGGGGTAGGAGTAACAAGCCCTTCTCTCCTTACCACCCAAAATGTTTGAATGTACATTAGATAGAATAGTGAAATGTGGCCCAGTTCCCTTTTACCTTATCTTCAAAAATAATTTTTTTTTTTCGGGGGCAGACCCTTGAACCGCTCGTTTAATTGTTTACAACATTCCCGAATTTAGGACCGTCAAACATTTTTCATTCGTGTATTAGAAAGTGAATGGTTACTGTAGTTCAATGTCATGTATAACGTAACCTAGAAAGAAAGCCTATAAAAAACAAAATATATAATTTATGAAGTTGACTCTTCAGGTATGCGCCCCCTCCGAAAAGAAATTTCTGTTTACGAACCTGGACTTAGGGAACAACAATCTAAATTAGAGCAGAAATAAATATACGTTATTGTAAAACCAGTGTAGCAGATCTTCGGTATCAATTAACGGTTTTGTTAAAAAATAAAAAAATAAAAATGAAGTGTAATGGATGTCTTATAGGCGACTAGGCCCACGTAACATAAATTATCACGTAAACCCTATACTTGCTCACGCCAAGGCTCCGAGGTAGGCAGAACTCTTAAGGAGGCCGTCTACCAGGCGCTTAAAATGCGTTGCAGTGTGTGCGTAAATCTGTTTTGTTTACGAAACTATTCCACACGCGCTCATTGTGCCAACGTACGAAAAGAAAGCGCACTTCTGACAAGGACGGAAGGTCAGTGTTTAAACACCACGCTAATTACAAACGTAGTATCTAAAACCTCCAACATAGCTAAACACGGCATATTCAGACTGGCGTTCTCCAAACTGTAATAACCATATATATATATATATATATATATATATATATATATATATAAAACTCAGATTGAGACGTGCACCACCAGTAAAATTACATGGCCACTGCTTAACGGTGTTCAAGTGCAGTAAAATAATAATTTCATATTTTTATGAAATATTGGTGGTTTTTTACACACTACTTGTTCAGTGCATTTTACTCTTACGAAACAATTTTAGCTCTCATAGTTTTCTCATAACGGGATGTCAAAGTCAAAATTTGCTTGTTACACTGCCATCCATACAGCGAAAAGCAACTGAATTCGCTGTGAACTTACATTCCATTGGTTATGCAATAAAACATTTAAAAAACCCACAACTTATTATTTTGAACTAAAAAAATCGCAAAAAGTACACAGAAAAGTGGCAAATTCAGCAATTTTTTTAAAAAAATACGAAAACAGTTCGTGTTTTTTTTTTTTTTTTTTTCAAATGTTTTATTACGTAGCCCATATAATTATATTTTGCTGTGAATTATTTCACGTGCGTAAGTCAATTGGTTTTCACTATTTGCATGGCAGCAGAAGATGCAAATTTTGACTTTGTCGCACCGTTATGAGAAAAGTACGTCAGCTAAAATTGATTCGTGAGAGGAAACTGCATTCACAAGTATCGTCTACAGAATTAACACTATTTCATATAAATATAAAATTATGACTTTATCGCACTTGAACAGCCTTAATGTCCCGTAGTAAAAACGGTTCGGCGGGAACCTTACACGCTAGTTCAGCGCTTGGCTCGTTGAGGCGATGCGGCATTTGATGAACGTTTCAAGGTCGCCCTTATGACTCCGTCCATTCTGAGCTTCTAACGAGCAGATAGGCAACGCCCTTGAGAGCTATCTACCTATGGCACATGAAGGGTGTGTCAAGCTTTGTCCTATTTATGAATAAAAAAAAGGCAAACTTAGTCGTATTACTTATCTGCGGTTAGGGCACACATTGAAAAAAAGCATTTATAATTTTTATTATGCAGCAAAATGTACTAGTACGGACCTGAAAATTTGGAGTTATTATCTGACAACTCCAATTTACTGTGCGCTCATCAGACTTCAGCTATTGGTCGGCAGTATGTGTGACCAACCTGAAAGACTTTGTCAACCAATGATATAACGTCAACTGTGAAATGTCCAGTGTATTGTAATCAGGGGCCACCAAATAAAGGGGCCACGGTGGCCGAGGGATCAGACCTCTCGCCTCCCACCCAGGCGATCCGGAGTTGATTCCCGACGGGGTCGGTCCCGGGATTTTCGCATGCAGGAATCGTGCCGGACGATGCCGCTGGTCAGCGGAATTTTTCACGTCCCTTCTATAGACTAGTAAATTCAAGAATGTCGCCAAACAATAACGTGACATTTGGACGTCTTTATTTGTTGTAAACATGATTTAGAGTCCTTTCAAGATGCATAAAAATGACGTATTTAGACTGCAGTAACGCCAAAAATACCATACGGATTCGTGAGGCACAGAACAGACAACCTGCATTGACAAATCTTCACGAATAATTTGCGGGGGTCACCTCTTAAAGTCTCGTAGTAAAAAGTCTACTAAGAAAACAACACTGCATGCTAGATTAGTGCACTGCGAGTAGAAGCGATGCGGCTCTTGTCCAGCATAGCAGTCTGACCCTTATCCCTCGCTTGTCCCCGCGTCTTAAACACGGAAAATTACACCCGTTACATACAGTATGCCTCTTAACAGCGGGCAGTTTAAGGGGTAGTCTAGTTCGCAACGGCAACATTAATTAAATAATAGGTTAGGAAAGGAAATATTCGCGAATTCAATAACCTGCATGTTCGAACCAACTATCCTATGCATACTCAAGCCTCGACCATCCGTCCACTAGCTGCTACTCACTGGAACAACGGACAAATAACAAATATTAGGGCCTTAAGTATGCATATGACAGTGTGTTCTAGCATGTGGGCCGTTGGATTCGCGAATTTTTCCTTTCCTTATTAATAAGCAAATCATCACTCACCCAAGGCTATACACACAGCTTAATTTTTATCCTAGTAAATTAATTTCCATTTCCTAGTCCCAAATTTCACTGGGCATTTTAGTTATTCCTACTCAGCACTTCAAAAGTATAAATTTTATGATAAGTTAATTATACAGGATACGGTTCGAGGAGTTTACCTACCAATGGTGAATTGTCGTGGTAAAATCTATTCTGTATCCTATATTCGTCGGATATGACATTTTCAATCTCCAAGTTTTCCTCTTTTTTTTTTTTTACTGAACAAATACCAAAACTCACTCTCTAAAATTATATCTTCACTTCACACCAAAGTGAATACTTGTCAAAAAACATTTTAAAAAATAATTTATAATCTCCTAAAAGTAATTTTTCTTTATTTCCAAAAATTTAAGACATAACGAAAACATATCATAGAGTTGTATCTTACTTTTTGTAAATACGTAAGTTTTACTATGGCTACGCTACAAAAATAGTCAACTTTAGATTTTGATATCTCATTACGACAAAACTATATGTCGAATAAATTATTATGGAACAAAATAGTCATCCTAACAGGACATAAAGTTGATCAGTATTTGTTACACTTGCAAAACTATTGATTTATTTTCTGGTAGAGAGTTGTAACAGTATACTATAATGGCAGCGTATATATTACTTAGGTCTAAGATTCGGCACATAGGTACATACAATTACAGGCATTCAGGTTAAAACAAACACTATTATGCTCATCAGCTAACTATAATGTGCAAAATATAGAATGTTAACAAATAACTGCAGCTAGAACAGTGAAGGGTTTGTAATTGATTGGAATGTTGGGTAAGACTTGGCTAGGTGCAATGAAAGAATAGCATTGTCGTAGCTACCATACTTCCTGTTAAAATAGAGACATATGTTCAGTTTGGTTGACGGATTTTTCTTACAATAATCTGTTCTGAAAAAGGCAGATGCCCTGTGCTTGTTCTACAGAAATTATAGAAACCTATACATGACAAATTATTGTACGAACACTCCGGAGTACATACAACCAAACTGGATAGATGTTCCTATTGTAATACAGGGTGAGTCGGGAGAAAGGTACATGCTTTGAAAGGTTATAGTACTGGCGATTTTGAACAAAATGTTTCTGATAAACATATGCCCTTTTCTTAACCGTTTCAGAGAAACCGAATGAAAACGACAAGGAACGGGAAATGTGCAGGTGACGGGAAATCACGCTACTGCTATCGCATGTTTTGTTTAATTGTGTACATTTCCACACGGTGTGGGGTTGTCTTAAAAGCGAAGTCTACACGCGCAGGGTGGACACAAGAGAGGAACTTCTTGCTCGTATTTACCATGCTTGTGCTCAAGTAAAGCAATGTAGTAATGAGCTCAGATCAGCAACACAGCAGCTGTCTATCAGAGCAGCTAAATGCATTGAAGTTGGCGGTGGAGTGTTTGAACATGTTTTGTGAGGAAATGTACACTATTAAACAAAACATACGAAAACAGTATCGTGATTTACCGTCACCTGCACTTATCCCGTTCATTTTTGTTTACATTCGGTTTCTCTGAAACGGTTCAGAAAAGGGCATATGTTTATTAGAATATTTTGTTCAGAATCACCAGTACTATCACCCCTCAAAGGATGTACCTTTCCTCCCGACTCACCCGATATAAGTATGGTATCGACAACAATAATACCGTAAAATGGGGTGAATAGGGACGCTCGGGTAAATAGGGACAAAATTTCAAATCAAAAGTTTCAGTACGCGGTTTTAAAACATGAGTTTTTCCTGAAGGTTGGCAAGTTAATAATTTTACAAAAAGTAATTGTATTTAAATATAATTTGATTTAAAATAAATGTCTAAGCTAGTAATCTGTTTCAAAGTTTGTCTCTATTCGCACCAGCATCCCTATACGCCCCATTTTACAGTGCTTTACTTTTCACAGTGTGTAATTTCAAAAACAAGTTAAGAGATGTTTTAGTACGTAGGGTCACTCACGCCTCATTCACCTCAATACCCAGGTGTAGCCGGAAATGCTCTATTAATTATCTGCATGAAAGCACACGGTACCTAAAAAAAAGTCCAACAACCTTGCAAAAGACAAGAAAATAAATAACTGGAAAATACCTTCAACTATATGTACGCGATTATCATGCAGCGTTCCACGGTTCTAATTGATTGGTTTATTTTGTGGCCTGCGTGTGCTACTTTTACGCGAGAATGACTTTTTTCACTTGGAAAACGTTTCGTGTTCTGTCTCTTGTCGGGACAAAGCACGGCTGGGCAATGGCCTTCGCAGAGTTGCTTCTCGGAACAGAATGTGAACTTAAGGACGTTCAAGTGGGGAAAAATTCATTATTTTATATTTGTATAAAATAGTGTTAGTTTTGTAGACATTACTTAAGAGTACATTAACATCTAACGGAAAAAAATTAGCTCATCTAGTTTTCCCGTAATGCCACTTCAAAGTCAAAATTTGCATATTTTTACTTCATACAAAACTTGAAAACCAGTAAATATAATGAAATGGGAAAAATCTCATAAAAACTACACGTCACCGTCTACGGCTTGAATCATATACAAACACATTATAAAATATTTCTGTGTTTAAAATAAACTTCTT